>PVJC01004724.1:0-62381 GCA_004026665.1 Murina feae
GCCTGCTCCTGATAGCCACCACAATCCAGATCATGAGCAGGCATGTGTGGGCAGTGCCAAGCAGCAGGGCCTGCTCCCGGTGCCACTGTGATGGGATTGCGAGCAGGCACGCACAGCCCACAGGCAGCAAGCAGCAGGGCCTGCTCCTTGGTCTCCACGGTGATCCAGGAGCAGGCAAGCATGGCTGGCAGGCAGCACCCAGCCCTGGCCACAGCTCAAGGGAGAGAACACATGCAGGTGAGGCCCGGAGCCTGAGAGATCAACACAGAGGGGTGCCTGCTCCAAGCCTCCATGGTGTGGCTGGGGGCAGGCCTCCAGAAGACAGACAGACACACACATACACACACACACATGGGGTGCCTGCTTCCAGCCTCCAATGCAGCTGGGGACAGGCCTCCAGTGGGGACACACACACATGAGGCACCTGCTCTGAGCCACACACACACATACACACAGCACCTACTCTGAGCCTCTGCTACCAGACTGTGGCTATCAGTAGGACATCCACTGAGGGGTCCTGGACTGTGAGAGGGGGTAGGTTGGGCTGAGGGACCCCCCCCATGCACGAATTTTGTACACCAGGCCCCTAGTATATATATAAAACCCTAAGTGACCAGTCAACTGTTCGACTGGTCACTATGATGTGCACTGACCACCAGGGCCAGACACTCAATGCAGGAGCAGACCCCTGGAGGTCATTGCGCTCCCATAGCAAGAGACTTTCTCAGTGAACTTACCTAGCTGCGGCGGTATGTACAGTGGGGTGGAAGGAGGAGCAGGAGCAGCACTGTATTATCCTGGGCTTGGGCTCCTCCCTGGCTGCCTGCAGCTTTGCGCACTACTACATCCCTCAGGAAACCCATAGTCTGACACCCCCTGAGGGGTCCCAAATGGTGAGAGGGTGCAGGTCAGGCTGAGGGACCTCACCAGTGCATGAATCCATGAATCCATGCACCAGACCTCTAATATATATATATATACACACACATATATATATTCATTAAATGAAGTATTATCTGAGGTGAAAATAAATGAGTTATATCTTCACATAAAATATGGCTAGATCTTATATATTGTACTTAATGAAAAAAAGCAAGGCTGGAAAGATGAGATAAAAGATGAATCTATTTTTGTAAAGCTCAAAAAATATAAAAAAATGAAACATATGCTCAGAGGCACAAACATATACATGATAACACTGTTTTTTAAAAAAGCAAGGGAACGATAATGGCAAAAGCAGGATGGTAGCTATATCTTGAGAAGGCAGGGACCTGAGGCTGGGGATGCATCAGTCAGGGTTCTGCAGAGAAACAAAACCAATGGCATATGTGTAGGAAGAGATTTATTGTGAGGAACCGGCTCATGCGGTTGTGGAGGCTGAGCAGTCCTGTGACCTGCCATTTGCAAGCTACAGACCCAGAAGAGCCAGCGGTGTAATTCAGTCCTAAAACCAGGGAGCCAATGGCATAAACCCCAGTCCCAGGGCAGGAGAATACCAATGTTCCAGCTCAAGTAGGCAGGCAGGCAGGAAGCAAAAGGGATGAATTTCTCCTTCTTCTGTCTTTGTATTGCCTTCGGCCCTGCAACACATTGGATGATGCCCATCCACAGTGAGGAGGACAGTTTGCTTCAATGAGTCTACCAATTCAAATGCTAATCCCATCCAGAAACACCTTCACAGACACACTCAGAGCTATGGTTTACTCTGGGCCTCAGAGTGGCACATAAAATTAGCCATTGCAGGAACACAGAGGACTTGGTATGTTTTAGTTCTTGGGTTGGTGATGATTTTGCTTTATTTTTTTTTACATAGATGGTATACATATTCTTTTTAACTAGTACAGAATAATTTTAAGTCTGACAAGTCATGATTTAAAAAAAAAGACTTTTAAAGGTAAGTACAGACCTCCCCCAGGAGGTGTGTGTGTGTGTGTGTGTGTGTGTGTGTGTGTGTGTGCTCAGAGTTTAACATACTATATAAATATTATAAATATCTAAGATTTTAAAAGTTAGTATTTTTATTTATTTTATTTTATTTAATAAATCTTTATTGTTCAGATTATTACAGATGTTTCTTTTTTTTTAACCCCCATAGCTCCCCTCCACCTGGTTCCCACCTCACCACATGCCCTTACCCCGCCACTGTCTTCATCCATAGATGTAAGATTTTAGTCCAATCTCTTCCCACACCTCTCACAACCCCTTCCCACAGAGAATTATCAGTCCATTCCCTTTCTATGCCCCTACTTCTATTATATTCACCAGTTTATTCTGTTCATCAGATTTTTTATTGACTTAATTTTTAGATTCACTTGTTGATAGATATGTATTTGTTGTCACTTTGTTGTTCATAATTGTTATCTTTACCTTTTTCTTCTTCTTCTTCTTAAAGAATACTCTTCAGCATTTCCTATAATCCTGGTTTGGTGGTGATGAGCTCCTTTAGCTTTTTCTTGTCTGTGAAGCTCTTTATCTGACCATCAATTTTACATGATAGCTTTGCTGGGTAGAGTAATCTTGGTTGTAGGTTCTTGCTATTCATCACTTTGAATACTTCTTGCCACTCCCTTTTGGCCTGCATGGTTTCTGTTGAGAAATCAGCTGACAGTCCTATGGGTATCCTTGTAGGTAACTAACTATTTTTCTCTTGCTGCTTTTAAGATTCTCTCTTTGTCTTTTGCCCTTGGCATTTTAATTATGATGTGTCTTGGTGTGTCCTCTTTGGATTACTCTTACTTGGGGTCTATTCTCTTCCTGGACTTGTAAGTCTATTTCTTTCATCAGGTAGGGGAAGTTTTCTGTCATTATTTCTTCTAATAGGCTTTAAATATCTTGCTTTCTCTTCTTCTGGCACCCCTGTAATTCAGAAGTTGGTACGTTTGAAGTTGTCCCAGAGGCTTCTTACACTATTTTCATATTTTTGGATTCTTTTTTCTTTTTGCTTTTCAGGATGGGTGTTTTTTGCTTATTTGTATTTCAAATCTTTGACTTGATTCTTGGGATCTTCTAATCTGCTGTTGTATCTCTTTATTTTCTTTATTTAAGTCAGTGTATGCTGAATTTCTGACTGGTCCTTTTCCATTTTTTTTAGTATTCTCATTAAGATCCTTGAAGGTCTCACTAAGTTCCTTGGATGTTTGTAGAAGATTCTTGAGTAGTCTTATAACTGTGGTTTTGAACTCTATATCCAGTAGTTTGCTTTTCTCCTGTTCTTTCATTTGTGGCCTGTTTCTTTGTGTCCACATTTTGGCTGCATCCCTGTCTTGATAGAGTGGCTTTGTGTGGTAGGTGTGCTACTGTGCCCAGTGGCTCAGCCAGAGAGTCAGTATTTTAAAAGCATGTATCTAACAATAGATCACAAAAAGTATTTGAAGATAAGAAAATTTATTTTGAAACAAAGTTTGAAATTAAAAATTATTATAGTTTATAAAGAGTGCATATAAATTGAGAAGATATTAAAATGAAATCCAAAATCTGGGAAAATATATGAACAAAATTTATAGGAGAGTTCAAACGAGAAAGATAGGGAAGAGATTTAAACTTCATAAGTAAACAAAGAACTGCAGATTATTTAGGATTTAAAAAAAAAAAACTACACTTTTTTTAAAGCCTATACCATTGGTGAAAGTTGAAAAAATACTTGGCACCAACAGGAGTTCAGTGGGGCAGGCATAAACACTGCTGATGCATAACTTATTCCAGAGTGTTTTGGAGATACGTTATAGTAGCTCTAACTAAGCCCATAACTTTTCACCCATTGAAGTCCTGGAAAGCTTTCCAAAAGAAATAATTAGAAACCAAAGATGTTCACAGCAACATCATCCTTAACAGAAAAAATTAGACTAAATGCAGAACAACATGGGAATGGTTAAGTAAAGTATCCTTTATGAAAATTATGCAACCATTAGCAATGCTGTTTTCAAAAAGAACTTATTGAAATGGGAGAATGCTCATGCTACATGAAAATCAGGATACAGAATTGTCTGTACAGCACAATTTTAGTTGTAAACTACATGTACACACATGCACACAGAAATGCTGTGTCAGAAGGCATCAGAAGGCTTAATTAGAGATCTCTGCAATATGAATTCATGTGTGTTTTTTTGTTTCTCCTTTATTTCCTTCCGTTGTTCCTACTTTGGGGTAATGCTAAAATAGAAATATTTTTGAGACAATAAAAAGTATCTACAATAGAGGGACAGGTGCTCCCTGTAACAGAATCATGCTGGATCACAAAATGTCATGATAGAGTGCGCAACTCTCCCCGTTTTCCTGGAACTCTCCCAGCTTCAGCAACAGGAGTGTCACAGTCTGGAACCTTTCAACCTCAGGAAAACCATGCCAGTTGTCATCCTACCATTTGGTCTGAAAACCTCATAGGAATGGAATGATTTCCCAACAGTAAATTGCACCAGTAGTCGTGAAGTTTCCTTCAGTCTCCCTGTAGAAGTGCCTATTTTGACCTTGCAGATTTCTGAAGATACTTAAATAAGTCAGATCTTGAAGAGCTAGTTGAAAGGACAGCAGGTTGCATAAATGCTAAATAGGCCGGTTAAGCTATATTGTACAAGCAAGCTCTGCATGTGCACTCAAATAGGTCAGGAACAAGGAGTAGCTCTTTTCTTAGGGAAGAGAAGTCCTTTTATCTCTCCTTTTGTTGTATGTGTGTGTGTGTGTGTGTGTTTCGTGCTCATTCTTTCCTTTCACAAAAGTGGGAGTGGCAGGTGTATTGTGTCACCAGAGGAAAACTGAACCTGGGAATCAGCTTAGAGGGTAAAGTGAACTCCTTGGTGAAGGCTAAAGCCCAAGGGAAGAACAAGGATTCAAGTTACAATTGCTCTTACCTTTCTTACACAATCATAATTCCCCTCCGATGCTCAATCTCTAGGAAGTTTTTCTGTATCTTGTGCAGGGAAGCATCTTGAAGATATGCTAGATATGCTAGCACTAGGATACTATGTGTGCTAAGAGGATTCTCTGTGTCACAGAGACGGGCCACATGCGGTGGATTTGGGTGCATACCCCTGCACTCAGTCTGAGAGGGTGTGTGGCAACCTGTTGCCTCTCAGGACTCATCCAGTAGTGTTAGGGGCTGGGACCTGAAATCCATCTCTTGCTTGCCTGGGTATTTAGGCACGACCTTTTCTGGAGTTGGGGGACTAATCTGATAGCAGATATGTCTGGGTCTGGAGAAATCCCCAAAGGCCCTGTTGAAAATTCCTTAGTTTCACAGCATTCTAGGATGACCTCACCCAGCCTTCTGTCCTTCTCTCCTCTATTTAGTATCTGATTCCTTAACATTTGTAGTGAACACTGTGATGTTCTGCCCTAAGCCCCTTTTAGTAACAAATTTCAAAAGTTAGGTATTTTTTAGTTCTCTTTAATTCTATTTTATGTTTTGAATATGTAAAACTTTGTGATCAAAAGCCAAAACCAAAAATACTAAACAAATCAATCAACCAAAACATACACTCAGAATATTCAGATGCCTGAAAGGCAGAAGACAGGGAGAGGAATTGTTCTAGACCAAAAGAGACTAAAGAAACATGAAGGCCAATTGGTTGGGGTTGGGGGAGGGAGGAAGAGATAGGTGACAGGTGGGGGGAGGGTCTATGTAGCTATAGCCAGATACAAAAACAAATATGGCAAAATGCTAACAATTGCTGAATTGGTAAAGAACATTGATTTATTCTTTGAGTCTTTCTATGGATTTTGCATGTTTTCAAAAATATAAATACAGGGGGAAAGTAAGAATTTTCTCTGGTTGAAGTGTCTAGCACTTGGGTTCTTATTTATCTGCAAACACGTTAAAGCAAGAAAGACAACCATGAGGCCTGAAGAGAAGCAAATAAGTCAAACTTAAATCACAACCTAGTTTTTTATAAATCAAGCAGGAGTTGGTAGAGGGAGGTCTCTGGGTTTTAATATAAAACGTCTTTTAATTCTCAATGGAATTCTAGACAGGAATTAAACACAATCTGGGAGCATTTAGAAAGGAAAGTGATGATCACCAGGAGACCACATATGCTCATGAAGAATAGGTCATGCAAACTATACCTTTCCCAGGAGGGAACAGTAAAGAAATAGCATAATTTACTTACAACAAAGTATTTGAAAAAATTTATCACATTGACTGTGTGATTAAATGGAGAAATATAAGCTAGGTTACTGGCTGAACTTTCCTTCCCATCCTTCATTTTTTTATCTTTCAGTCATTCATTCAGTATTATGTGTCCAGCACTGTGCTTGACAATCATCGTGCTAGAATTAATGACTATCAACTTAGACTAAAGGACATTTCTAAAGATGTTTCTAAAGTGTGACCGAGGACCAAAGCATTGGAATCACATGTGCTTGTTAGAAATATACATCCCTGGAGTCCCATGCCACACTTACTGAATCAAAATTTTTTGAAATGAAAGCTAGAAATCTGCATGTTTAATGAATGTCCCAGATAATTCTATGCTACATGAAAGTTTGAAAACCATCTTGGAGTTCTCTTTTCTCTATCCTGAAATAATAAACAGATGAATCAGTGAATTCAGTGAAACCTAATATACATTCTGTCTATCAAATTTGTAGATGACTGAAAGTTGGAGGAAAAGCTGATAAGTCATATTAAATAATCAAACTTGAAAAAGACCTTGACAAAGGAGAAGGATAGAAGGAAATTAATAATATACAACATAATAGGGTTAAATGTTAAGTTCCACATCTAAGTTCAAAGAATCAACTACTTAAATACAAGGTAGGAGAGCTCTGGACTGACAGCAGTTCACTCAAAAAAGATTTAAAGTTCATTGAGAGTCAAAAATGTGGTATTATTTTTAAAAAACTAATACAAATTTTATGACAAATTAATAGAAACTGAAATTAAGGACAGAAGGGGCAAGGTTACACCCATCATATTTTGCATTGGCAGAGCATATCTATTTTGAAATATTTAAGTCACATTTTTTCCAGAAATATAGCTTTTTATTATATTTCATAATCTAAAAACTTTTTTTTAATTCTTGGAAGACAATATTCCAACTTCCAGACATCTGACAGACCCTCTGAAAAACTGGAAAATGGTGTCTAAGAAATCTGAATTTTGTAGTTAAGAATATGTAACCTAGATTGGTGGTATGGGGGAGGAAGAATGAAAGAATAGCTCAAACACAGATTTTTCTCATTACAAAACAAATTAGGTCTATTTTTCAGTTTAACCTGAAACATGTTTTCCCAGAAACACTGGTTTCTCTTCCAAAGAGAAACTCTAAGTTTGGCTTCCCATGTGGACAAAAATTTTTTTTTAAATAAGACCCAAGTGAGACATGGCACAGCGCTCGGGCCATAGCATGTAAGTGGGATACCCTTCAGAGTGGGCAAGCTTCCAAGTTCCATAGCAAAGATGTACATGATGTGGGCTTAAGATGCTTTACTCCTTGGTCACCTTCCCTTGGACACACTCTAGTTTGACAATGTCTTTTTTTAAAAATGCGACACATAACTTAGACACATAAGTCACTTAAAAAAAAAAGACATTGTCAAACTAGAGTATGTCCAAGGGAAGATGACCAGGGAGGGAGTAAAGTGTCTTAAGCCCACATCATGTGAAGAATTAATTCAGGAATAGCATTATGTGCTACGTAGAAAAGCGAAGGTTCACATGGGATTGAAAGGCTATCATGCTAGTTCCACAGGAAATACCTGAGAGCATCGGGGCAAAGTTACAGGAAAGTTATTTTTGGTTTAATGTAAGAAAGAATTATCTAAGAATTAGTGGATTCTATATATGGTACAAGCTGTTCCCTTTATAAGGTGACCAGATTTTAACATCGGTAAAGCGGGACACCATTGACTGCTTGGCCGCCGAAAATCGTATATACCCTTCCCGTTCTCCCGCCGTTCCCTAGCTTGTTGTGCATTCTTTCCAAAAATCAGGACTTTTTAAAAATGCCACGGGACATGGGACAAATTGTTAAAAATCAGGAATCTCCCGCCAAAAGTGGGACGTCTGGTCACCTTACTTTTTAAAAAAATATATATATTTTATTGATTTTTTACAGAGAGGAAAGGAGAGAGGAATAGAGAGTTAGAAACATCGATGAGAGAGAAACATCAATCAGCTGCCTCCTGCACACCTCCTACTGGGGATGTGCCTGCAAGGTACATGCCCTTGACGAGAATCGATCCTGGGACCCTTGAGTCCACAGGCTGACGCTCTATCCACTAAACCAAACCGGTCAGGGCTGGTCACCTTACTTTAGAGATAGCTTCTGAAGTAGGTTAAAACATCCATCAGAGATACCGAGGAGCCCTGACTGGTTTGGCTCTGTGGATAGAGCTGCAGCCTGTGGACTGCAAGGTCCCCAGGTTTGATTCTGGTCAATGGCACATGCCAGGGTTGTTGGCTTAGTCCCCAGTAGGGGGCATGTAGGGGGCAGCGGATCAATGATTCTTTCTCATCATTGATGTTTCTATCTCTCTCTCCCTCTCCCTTCCTCTCTGAAATCAATAAAAATGTATTTTTTTAAAAAGAGATATTGAGGAGAGTATTTAAATTAAGCAATAGCCCTAACCAGTCTGGCTTGGTGGATAGAGCATCAGCCTGTGGACTGAAGGGTCCCAGGTTCGATTCTGGTCAGGGGCATGTACCTTGGTTGCAGGCACATCCCCAGTAGGAGGTGTATAGGAGGCAGCTGATTGAAGTTTCTCTCTCATTGATGTTTCTAACTCTCCATCTCTCTCCCTTCTCTGTAAAACATCAATAAAAATTTTTAAATTAAGCAATAACTCAATCAAGGAAGACCTTGAAACCTATACTGATAGTGGGCTAAGAGCTAAGGAGTGTGTTTAACTCGATCCTCTGTAACTGAAACACACAACTTTTTTTTAAAGGAAAAGAAAAACAAATAAGAGAGGAAACCTGCATTGCATAGGTGGTCCCTTCAAACAAAGATCCATTCTTTAGATATAATTTCTATATAAATTTATAGAATTTCAGTTTCAATAAAATTCTCAGGTTTATCTGGTCATATCTGTTGTATATCCTGCCAAAGGAATTCGTTCCTAGCGTCTTTTATAGGAGAAGACAAAAGTCAGACTGCCCATGGCACACTTTTTCTGCAGAGGATGCCCAACCGTGATGAATCCTTAAACTGACACAACTTTAACCCTTAAATTTTTATCCACTGACACCACAACAGCCAACCTCACCAGAAGTGGGAACTGAACTTAAAGGCAAATGAGACATGGACAACTGGTGCTCTATGAGGCAGCTTGGCACAAATCTACGTCAAAATAGGGATAAAATTGACTAATGAAGAAATTATATTCCCTCCTTTGGAAAGTTTTGTATTTAATACTCAAATTGGCTTGGGCTTTTGAAAGATGGAGCATAAGCAAAAGATACCCAGAAAGAAAGTAGGCTGTAGAGGCTACAAAAGACTACTGGGTGTCCTTAGATTATTAGTAGACAAACGCTATAGCAAAGTAGAAAACAACAGATATAGAGCAATGGTAGGGTGGTTGGCAGGTGGGAGTAAGCATGTTGAAGCACATGCACCCTTGCCAGGGTTACCTTAAGGGCAGAGGATGAAAGAGTCAGCTGCTGAGGTGATGGCAAGATCATTCATTTGCCAGAGCCATCTCAGGAGCTTTAGCTAACTGTTCTCTGAACAATACTCCAGTCCCTAGCAATAACTGTTGTGGGGCTCTTGCTTCTTATGTCTTGATTTCTACGTGAGTCCTATACAGTAGTTCTCTGACTTTTCCTCTTAACCAAAGAAAAGGAATGGATGTGTGCCACTAGCAGTCTGGGATTTGGCCCAGTAGCTTATCACAAGTTCAGCACTTCTTTGCAGTCTCATGTTATTTTTATCTTTAAAATTGCATGAGAAATTTTGCATATTCCTCGTTAAGAGATCTGTACTAATTTTTTGTATAAAAATGAATGTTTAATCCTTTGATTAAAGTGAACAACTTAGGGAGATAACCACTTTTTTTCCCCAGTTCCTTCCCATAACTCCTGGCTGATGTAATTCTCTGAGGTATGGCCTACATTTGAGAAACATGGTCTTACAATAAACTTACATTACTTGAGGTTAGCTGAGTGACTGTTTCCTAGAGATTTCAGCAAATACAGAGGTTTTAGGGAGATATAAATGTGTGTGTGCGCACATCTGTGTGTGCGTATTCCAGAACCTCTTCTGAAACAGGAAAGCCAGAATAGACAGCATTCTAGATGTTTTAACTACTCGGTGAACCATAATAAAATTAAACACATGCTACAGAAAAATGGAATTTAATGTTCAAACTCAAAGGTGCTTGTAACATTCTAATATCTTCCTGTACATTAAAAGTAAGTATATGTTGTTTGTTTTCCTTAAGTCTATTAATTTCCCCACTTTACTGTGATCCATCTTCTGTCACTGAAACCTCAACAGAGAAATGGTAGGGAAAAAAGTGAAAGCTACAGATATTCGCAATAAGGAAAACAGGGTGAGAATTAGAACTAAAAATTGGTCAAGTTCTGTATAATTGTTCTCATTATGTTTTATTTAAAAATTATGTTTAAAACTAACTTTTTATTTGTGAGATGTCATGGTAGTTATTAAATGTTATTATTTATTAAAATCCTAATCAGAATTACATTTTTAAATTAATTATCGACTCCCCATTAACTAAACTTAAATAATTAAGCCTAATATTAATGGTGAAGGATTATAGAAGAGGAGTTCATTGTGAAACTTTTATAAACTTTTTACAAAAAAAGTCTTATCTATAAATAATGTGTTCCAAAAACTAAGGATTTTTCAACCTTTTTCTTCTTTTGCTCATTGTTAGAATGTATTTTCTTTAGAGACTGACTTATATTTTCCAGGCACTATTACATCCAGTGAAATTTACTGAGAACCCACGAATGACTGTACCCACCAGTTCAAAGTTTTTCTGCACAGTAATCTATACCTGACGTAGTGAGGGAAGATCACTAAGATATGGCCCTGACCTTCAGGGCCCCACAGCCTGAAGTAGGGGTGAGGAGGGGCATGCGAACACAATTACAGTGCGGCACGATGCATGTAAAACTGGAAATGTGAAAAGGCCATCAAATCAGGAGATCCCTGGTAGGATTTTGATGGAATACGAAGTAGGAGTTTGACAGCTGATTATCAAAGAGGAGAATTCCAGGCAGAATTATTAAGTATTCAGTATGTGCAGAGTGTGAAGCAGCATAGGCGGTTTAGAGGGACAGCTGTTATTTCAGTGTGACTGGGAGAGGTTAGAGGAAATGAATTGTGGCATGAGGGAGAAAAGAAATGAGGCCCAGGCTAGATTTATCATTTCATCAATGTGGCCGTAGGCAAATTGCCTGATCTCTATATTCTTTAGTTTCCTTATTTAGAAAATTTATTCTTAGAGTTATTGTGAAGATTGAATGAGATAAAGCAGTGTAATATTATGGACAAGGAAGGCTAGCTGTTCATGCTATTTGTGCAGTTTGACACAATTAAACACAGGAATGGGACTCCAGGCCCATGACCTCAGAGGATCACTTTGAACTCACTGCCATGCCAACAGCTGTAAACTGGGGGCAGAGCAAAGATAGAACCCTCTCTCTCTCTCTCTCTCTCTCTCTCTCTCTCTCTCTCTCTCACATATGGAGATACCATTGGAGAAGCTAATAGATTTAATGTAAGTTTATTTCTCAATGTAGGCCATATCTCAGAGAAACACACACACACACACACACACACGAGAGAGAGAGAGAGAGAGAAAGAGAGGGAGAGAGAGAGAGAGAGAAAGAGAGAGACCATTGCAAGCAGGAAATTTATTCCAACTGTGTCTTTGACTGACACCCAGATGATTATAATACTTAATCCCCTTTCCATCTAATCTAATAAATGAGTAACATGCAAATTAACCATCACTCTGAGACACCTAAGCCATGCCCACCAGCCAATCAGAGTGGCTGTATGAAAATTAACCCAGCCAAGATGGAGTCCAGCAGCCATGGAGCTAGAGCAAACAGGAGGCTTCCATTGCAACTGTTTGCCTAGGCAACAATGTTTCAAATATAGAAGCCATGGAACTAAAGCAAACAGGAGGCTTCATTGCCTGCCTAGGCCTCTACTGAAGGAAACAAAGTTTCAATTATAGAAGATAAATAAACCACAGAAACCTGATTCCAGCCAGCCTCGCTGGGACCTTGGGTCAATGGGAGCTGTGAGCAGCCTGAAAATGGCCCTCAGCCCCTCACACAGGCTTGCCACACCCCCATAGGGTTAGGGTCCCCACTGGGGGGCTTGGCCAGCCATAAGCCCCTCACCCAGGCTGGCCAGGCATGCCAGCGGGTGGACATCCCCCAAGGGGTCCCAGACTGCGAGAGGGCACAGGCTGGGCTGAGGGACTCCCCTTCCCCAACCCAAGTGCACAAATTTTTGTGCACTGGACCCCTGGTAATAACATAAGTATGTGAGTACATCACCCAGCCTGGAGAACCATGGAACTTGTAAGGATTGTGCATGTTCCTCCTCCACACCCTGGGAAATCCACTGGAGAATGGCAAGGAAAAACACCTGTGTTGAATGATTCCTGTTACAGTGAAATACAATACACATTTTTAAAAACCACTTTATTGGGATATGATTAGTATACAAAGTTTTACATTATTAATGTATATGACTTGATGAATTTGGAGATAAGTATACATTTATGAAACCATATCCACAATCTATGCCATAAGCATAGCTATCTCCTCTGAAAGTTTCCTTCTGCCCTCTTGTTTTTTACTGTTTTTGTAATAAAAGCTATTAACATCAGATCTGCCCTCTTAGCAAATTCTTAAGTATACAATACAGTATTGTTAACTACAAGCACTTTGTTTTTCAGCATATCTCTAGGACTTACTCATTTTGTATAACCAAACTTTGCACCCTTTGACTAATACCTCTCCCCCAATCCCAGCAACCACCATTCTACTCTCTGCCTCTATGAAATTGACTCATTCAGATTTCTCATATGAGTGGTATCATGTATCTTTTATCCTTCTGTGTCTGACTTATTTTATTCAGCATAATGTCCCTCGGGTTCACCCATACTGTTAAAAATCACAGAATTTCTTTCTTTTTTAAGGCTGAAAATATTCATTATATGTATATACCACATTTTATTTATCCATTCATCTGTCTGTGGACCTATGAGTTGCTCCCATGTATTGGCTATTGGGAATAATGCTGAAATGAACATGGGAGTGCAGGTGTCTCTTTGAGATCCTGATCTTTATTCCTTTGAGAATATACCCAGAAGTGAAACTAGCTAGATCATATGATATTTTATTTTTAATATTTTTGAGGACCTTCCAAGCTGTTTCCCATGATGGCTGCACACATTTACATCCCCGCTAACAGTGTACAAGGATTCCCTTTTCTCCACAACACAGCACACTTTCAATAAAAGCTGACACATTGAAGTCCAATTGGATGACTTTCTGTGTTTTGACAGGAGAGCTTCCTTGAGTTCATTTACCTAAAAGCCAGTTTTCTAGCTTGCATTTCCTTCTCTGCTCCCTATGCTGGCCAATGGCATCACTATTCACCAGCGCTCTTACCAGAAAGTTGCAAGTCACCCCTGATCTTCCCTTGCCTTCACCACTCACACTCAATCAATATGAAGTTCCAGGAAATCTAACTCCAAAACACCAAACCTGTATTCTTCCCTTCACTCTATTGTGGCTTCCTTAATTACTCTTCATTATTTCTATGTTTAAGGAACATAATTGGAACAGTCTTCTCACGGAACTCCCTGTTCCCTATGCCCGGCAGAGCTATCCCACAGGGCGACAGAGACCTAACATCTCACACTCCACTTTCAATCCTTTCAAGGGTCTCTGTTCTCTACCAAATGAAGTTCAAACAAGGTGGACTAGGTTCTGCCTGCTCTGTCCCTGCCCCTTTCTCCAACCTCACTTCTCACCACACCGCACCTTACACATTATAGCAATGGACGGATTGTTTCCCAGAAAAACTCTTCAGGTTTCTGTACCTTCCTCCATGCAATTTCCTTTGTCTAGAACTTTGTTACACAAAGTGTGGTCCATGAACCAGAAATATCAGCATCACCTGCCAGTTCATTAGAAATGTAGGCTCTCAGGTCTCACCCCAGGCCTCATAAATCAAAATCGACATTTTAACAAAGTCCCCAGGTGATTCCTGCACACATTAAAATGTTAGAGTACAGGAAGTCCTCACTTAACATCATTGATAAGTTCTGAGACTTTCAGCAAGATAACATATAACACAACCAATGTACCATAGGCTGAATGATATGAGAGCCAAGTCAGTACTGCATCTCATTGGTGTTATCCTGAAACCCTGTTATTCGAGGACCTACAATGCTTTTTCCGCCTACTTTGCCCATCTCACTGGGTCCAGTCTTAGAGACTCAATGCCCCCTTTGTATATATTTAAAAAATGTAACCTGTCCTTTACTATGTTGAAATAAATGTGAAGGATAACAGATCTACACTCATAACTTTAAAAGTCCAATATAATATCCTAACTGTAGTAATAATAAAGGCAAGTAATATGAATAAAATGTGTACTGTATTTCTGTATGAAAATTCTTGGAGACAACTGCTTTCAAAGACAACACAAAGTAATGAAATGTTGACCTAGAATCACTGGGCATTGACAGATATAAATTAAGATCGATTCAGGGGTATTGTGTTGGTGACACAAATACCTTAAGCAATGACACAGCCAGTGATAACACTTTTCAAGATGGTGAATGACTCTCAGCAAAGTTCCAGAGAGAGCAAAACACACTCTTCCTTTTGCTCATAGGAAGTCATATTTCTGCAAAATGCAGGTTTTATTAACACTGTGTAAAACATGCTTTGTGCTTATATGTGACAGCAGTTGTGTTGGGTCTGAGATCATTCTAATACCCAGATTTTCACCTTCATAAATGTCTGGAGGGACACTCAAATGTCAGGTTGGATACAGGAGGCTCTTTGGTGTATAGGCTAAGCCATGCATAGCAGGACACCTAGCAGCTCGGACCTCCATCCAGTAAATGTCAGAGCTGTCCTCCCATCAACCACCAGGAATGCCCCCTAGGATTTCCAAACTCCCAGAAGGGGCAATACCTCTCCTGCTGGTCTGCCTGACCCACTAACGCTTCCTTCATGCCACAGCTTACATAGCTCCCCTCTCCATCCCCAGTGCTTCCCTGGATTTTCCTCCCATTGTGCCCTCTTACTTCCCCTGAACCTAGTTCTGGCCCTGTCCCTTGTACTGTAGGAGGGCAGGTTTGTAGGGAAGGCCTGTCTCTTAATTACCTTCCTACCTCGCAGGGTGTCAGGGTATGTACTGAAACTGAGTACATCTTCAACAAAGGTTGTTGCAGAATGACTTAAAATAAAAATGATAAAAATAATAAAATCTGAGAGCTTGTAGATTAGTAATATTGTCATCCATAATAAATGAATGTTTTCCAATATATCTACATTACCCTGAAAATAACATAATAAATTTGGAATTTTTTTTCTTCATTATAACAGCAAGCATTTCTGCACAGTCCTTATTCTTTCTTTTGGTGCATTCAATGCCAGTTGTTTTGTGCACCAAGCAACAAGTCTCTTCGAAGAATTCACGTGTCAGGACAAAGAGCAAAGTGCATAACTTGGTATACTTAAATCTGATGTTAAGTCTCCCTCATGGCACTAAGGGAAGGAGTAATTAATTCTGACCAGGGGATTAGGAATCACATCTTCTACATATAATAAAGCAAAGAATCACATATTGACTCTCATATTGAGGCAGTATGAAGAAATATGTGATTTATTCATTGATGGCACTTAAAAAAATCTCTCTCTAAATGAAAAAGAAAAAAAAAAAACACTCAGAAGGTGAGTATTTTCCTGAAGGTTCTGGTATGGATGGGTAAACTATTTCCCCTTTGCTACATGACATGGAGTCCTTCTAAAGGCCTTAGGTCAACTGTTAAAATTGGCCTTTTAAATGGGATCGCGTGATCAAAGCTCTCTTGTCAAACAGGCAACTTGAAATTAATGTCATTGGTTTCTCCCTTCCTGATATATTGAGTTTGGACTTGTGCTCTGAGAAAATTTACTACTAAACAATATACTTCTTTAGGGAGGGTCGGGGGAGAAAAATGGAGACCTATCTAACATTTGTTGTAATACTATAAGCAATAAAATGAAATAAAAAAATAAAGTGATGTAAAAAAAAAATATATATATATATATATATATATATATATATATATATATATATATATATATACTTCTTTAGTACAAATGGTAAATAAAATAGGTCTTAAATATATTTGTTCTTTTTAGGGGGGTGGAGGTTGTGGGGATGTCAGTAAAAAATTAAAACAAAAAATTGTTTTGGCAGTTCTAACATTTAAGAATTATCTATACATATAAAAGCCTAGTGACAGAAAGACAAAATGACCAAACGACCAGTCAACTGGTCGCTATGAAGTGCACGGATCACCGGGGGAAGACACTCAACACAGGAGACTCCTGGCATGTCTCAGGCACACAACTATTTGTTGAATGAAATAATGTCTCTCTACATCCATGAAATGGTCTGTATTTCCATTTGTTCTGAACTTCAAAATTTTTATTAAACTTACGAAGCTTTAAAGATGTAAAAAATGTCAGGGTAAAGAATTGTGGATGGGTTTCCTTCCACCCCAGAGTGAATGCGGTCTTTGAGGCATTGAGGACTCTCGGTCTGGGAACGCTGTGACCTCCCAAACCTGGCACAAAGGTGGCCCCTTTTGTTTTCCTTCTCCTCTTCACTGACTTCAGGCGCTGGTGTCAGCTGGGTGTGGATGGTGCCCGCTTCACACTTGAATGGAATACTCCCTGCCCTCGGTTCTGGGAGCTTCACTCTGCTGCCTCCATCTGCTGCTTCTGATAAATGCTCACATTTTAAATATATTCCTATCAGTTCACTCCCAAAGTGGCTTGCCAGCTCTCCACACAGCAAACAGCCCCACTGGCACAGAGCCCCTTCTTGGGTGGAAAGAATTTGGGCAGAGAGAAGACATATCTCTGAGTGAGGAGAGATGAGAGAGGAGAGGGAGGAAATAGTCCAGGGAAGCTGATGCCAAACTCTGTGCAGTCTCCAAGGGCCGTCAGGATGAACTTGGGGCTCTGGGCTACCAGAGGACCAGGCTGGCAGGTCTGCAGTGTGGCCGCTCTAAGAGCAGAGTGGAGGTGAAGTGGAAGAAGTTGCTCTGCTTTTTCTCAGAAAATGAATGGAATTTCCGTTGGCTGTTGTTGGCCTGGTTGGTTGACAGCCCTCTGTTATGGCTAGCCTCCAGGAAAAAAGTTACCCGGGAATGTGCCTCCAGCCCACAAAGCCTCCTTGGGCACATGCACAGTTTAAGCGGCTCTTCCAAGTCCTGCTGCTAGTTTCAGCTGGCGGTTGCCTTCCTTCCAGTGTTTCTTCCTTCCAGCAACTGATCTCCAGCCAGCACAGTC
Source organism: Murina feae (assembly GCA_004026665.1). Lineage (NCBI taxonomy): Eukaryota > Metazoa > Chordata > Mammalia > Chiroptera > Vespertilionidae > Murina > Murina feae. The sequence goes on from PVJC01004724.1 coordinate 17,507, forward strand.
ACCAATTGCATGAAGGAAAGATGAAGGAATACGAAGTGTAACGTCTCCCTGAAGATCATGATCACAGCAGAAGCCAGCAGGGTACATGTTTATTTTCTCACAATCATGGAGACATAGAATATGAGAGCTAGAAGGGGAGTAAGGGAGCATCTGATCCAGTTCCTTTACCCCAAAGGCATCTTAAATTTGCATGTCTCCAACTGACTCCTCTCACCCTTCCTCCTACTTCCCCATCAACCCTTGTCTCTCATTTTTTTGCCACTTCACTCTGCTCACTCCATTTCTCCAGTTGCTCAGTACAAAAGCCTTGGAGTCATCCTTGGTTTCCCTCACAGTCCACATCTGCTCCGACCATTAATCCTGCAGGCTCTCTCTTCAAAATATAGCCAGTATCTTACTCTTCTGGTCACCTCCACAGCTAGCACCCTCAGCCTAGCCACCTTCATCTCTCCTCTGGATTATAACAGCCCAAGGATCAGCATGGGCCCAATCTGGCCTGCCACCTGCTTTTGTTAATTACATTTTATTGGAACAAAGCCGTACTCATGAGTTCACCTTATGCTACAACAGCAGCATCAAGGAATTACATCGGAGACCTCGTGGCCTTCAGATAATATTTACCATGTCTAACCAACCTCTTTAATAGACTATTAAATTGCAAGTTGAATAACGTCACTTTCCTCCTCAAAACCCTCTCACTCAGAGTCTAAGCTAAATTCCTTAAGGTTCTTGTGAACTGGACCACCCTATGATCTTCTGACCTGATCTCCTACTGCTCTCCTGCCTCTCATGTCCCTGTACCTCCCAGGTCCCTCCCAGGTCCCTGTACCTCCACCAGCCCATGTTCTTGCTCAGACAAGCCAGGCATGCTCCTGGTATAGGACTCTGTGTTCACTGTCGCCTCTGCTGCAGATGATCTCCACATTGACATCTGCCTGGCTTGCTCAGTCTCCATTCACTTTTTACTGAAATGTCACTGTCTGGTGAGCCTTATTTAAAATGGCATTCTCTTCCCATCCACTTGCATCACTGTATTTTCTCCATGGCCTCTACAACCATTTAATAAATGTACCATATTTCCTTTATTTATTGTGTCTGTCTTCTCTCCCCACCTTCCATCTTAAATGAGTGCAGGGGTTTTGTCTGTGCCTAGCCATGTACTAGATGTTTAATAACTTTCTGAATAAATAAGTGTTTATACAGCAAATGTGCAATATATCAATGACTTGGCAAGAATTAGTAAAAATACATCTGCTTAGGGAATATTTGCCAGGAACTCCAGGCACAAATGACCTATAGATTAGAGGAGGAACTTTATTTCCCATTTTCCCTTTTTCCATATTATTTCTTACCATATAATTAGTGTCCATGAGCTATTCTTTGAGTCCGTGGCTAAAGTTTCTGTGGTATTTCAGATCTCACTCTTCTTTTCCATCAACCACTATTAAAACACTAGAGGCCCAGTGCACAAAATCAGTGCACTGGTAGGCAGGGAAGGTGTTCATCAGCCCAGCCTGCACCCTCTCCAATCTGGGATCCCTCAGTAGATGTACAACTGCCTAAACTGGCATTTGGACATCCTCTCACAATCTGGGACTATTGGCTCCCAACTGTTCCCCTGCCTGCCTGACTGAATTGTCCCTAAACGCTTTTGTCTGCCAGCCTGATCACCCCTAACCACTCCTCTGCCAGACTCATTTACATCTTAAAATTCCCCTGATGGCCCGATGGCCCCCAACTCTCCTCCCCTGCTAGCCCAATCACCCACAATACCTCTCCCCTGCCAGCCTCATCAGGCCTAACTGCCCTCCTTCTGCTACAGGCCAGGTTGCCCCTAACTTCCCTCCCCTGCTGGCCTGGTCACCCCTAACTGCCCTCCGCTATGGGCCTGATCTCCCACAGCTACCCTCCCCACCAGCTATCTTGTGGCAACCATCTTGTGACCACATGGGGACAGCCACCTTGTGCGAGGGCATGATGGTATATTTGCATATTACTTCTTTATTATATAGGATACCTACCCGGCTTCTATTACCAAAATATTCTGGCTGATTCCTTTCTAAGCTCATAGACTTGTTAAAGTCCAAATACTAATGAATAATAATGTCTCTATCTCCTAGAAAATAATTTGCATTTAAACAACTTTCAGTGCCTGAATCCAAAGAGACCAGTGATGTGGGAATTCACAGTGGGAAAAAGGCCTAGACCAGCTGGAGTAGCCATGACGATGTCTTGGTAGCAAAATCAAACCTCAGCCCATCAGCAGTTGCCCACCTTGCCTCTACAGGGCGAGTTCTGCCATGTATATTTCCTTCAGTGTTGAAGCACACAGACACTCAGGATGTCAATTAGAGTCACTGGGAACATCTTAACTTGCATGGAAATGAGCCTGTCACTTATGATACAGGTACATGCTTACATATATTACTATTGATTCCTTCCCCTCGTGCTTTGATAGCTTTTCATCTGGCTTACAGGTCCGCTAGCACAAAGCTGCTTCTTGGGAAGGAAAAGGCAGCTGGATAGGAACAGGACTCAGTCTCCAAAGAGGCAACAAACAGAAATGGGCGGTGACTATTGGAGCACTTAAAGGCACAAGCATGTTCCATTGGCCTCTGGGGCCATACTTCCCCTGCTCCAAATGCAAAACAATGTTTTTCTTTTCTGAAGAAGAAAAGATTGAGAAGTAAACCTTTCCTCCAAAAAAGAACACCCCACCCTGAAAAAAAATCATGGTTTATAAGATTCTGTGCTGTGCAAGGAATGCAATAGATTTTCTCAGGCAATCCAGTGTGACTAGACAACGTTAAGAGAATCACCTGAACTACTGCAGAAGAGGAATATTTCCATCAGCCCATCTGACTGATTTCTGTATCAGGAGCTGTTCTCACATCTCTGGAAAATCACTCATGCTCTTCCCATGGACGAGGATCCCTCATTCCAGGACAGAGCAGATTAAGATGAGGCCTTTCCCTGAATTTACCAGAACCAGCTCACTCGGACTAGTCCATATGGCTGTCTTAAAGAAATGAATCACTTTCTTTTGAATTATGGTAGAGAATAAGTTGTTTCTCCCCTACTTCATGTATTGCCAACTGAGGTGTCTCTGAATTCGTCATGTGGTAAAATGTGTATTGATCTCTCATTCCTGAAGGAAATATTCCACTTTCTTTATTTCATTCCCTATACAAAGAGACACAATTATTTAGAAATATGAAAGATTTGTTCATTTTATCAAAATGGCCTCTTGTAAGTGGAAACTCACAAGAGATTAGCAGAGATCTCAGATACTAAGTACCTTGATGGACGTACAAAAAGGTAGTTTGTAAACTACAGGGCAACTGGGTCCTCAAACCACTTCTAAAACCCCAACACATTAAACTAAAGAGATCTTCAAACCACGCAGAAGGACACATTGGTTTCTATCAGGACAGAGGCAGGATATGTGCTGGTACAGAATCCCTGCTCCACGTGAGAGCTATCCCAGGGCTCTGTGCCCTTGGAGTTGACCCCCCTACACCCCAACTTCCCACCTGTCACTTATGACTACAGCTTCTACAAACTGCCCAGTGGTCCAGGAGACAGCCAGGTTTCCCAGGGACCCTCCATGTACTCAGGTGGGCCTTTCCCACCAGATCAAAGGGAAAGCGTTGCTGATGATATTTTTACCAAGATGGATCACTTCCTTGCAGGCCCTACACAGGTGGCTCTCAAAGTTCAGTGTGCACCAGAGTCACCTGGAAGACTCCCCAATCACAGATGGCCAGGTGCCACTCCAGACTATCTGATTTAAGAGGTTTGAGGTGGGGCCAGGAATGTGCATTTCTAATAAGTTCCCACGTGCTGCAGGTGCTGCATGTCCAGGTGCCACACTTCGAGTACCATCCCAAAGTGTGTCTCTCTACCTTTTCCTTCCCTCCCATTCTGTGTTTGGGGAATAGATGGTGAGAGTTGCAGCAGCTGGCATGTGGGGACCCTCAATCCAGGCTACTGTTCAAGACAGACAGGGAAATGAAGTTAAAGGGACATGGACTCAGGAACCCTTTAATGATTCCAAACATGCATGTCTATCTGGTCTGGCAGTTTGATCCTGTTTATTCACTTCGCTGTTAAAGACCACCTGATGATAGCTGGAGTGAGCTGTCCCACGCCCATAGCTATTAGACCAGTATTGCATTTAAATGGAGGCAAGTAGGTCTTCAGATGTGCCCAGAAGACTCATTGTAGCACTGATAAACCTCATGGGGCACGATGTCTCCAGCACTTCTGCCCAGGTAGCCATGGCAGGGCAGGGTGAACACACCTGGAGAGCCTGGGTTCAGGCCAGAGAAAGAAATGTTCCCCGCTGCTGCAGGCAGGGAACACTTCAGGAACTGATATGAGACTGTCAGCCCAAAAGGCACCTACTCAGCATCTAATTTCAAAGAACACCCATGTGCTCTGGCAGTTTTTTTTTTTCTAGAAAACTTTCCCCTCTAAGAATACAAAAGACTGTCTTTAACATATATTTATTCCTACACTTAGCCCCCAAAGAAGGAATGTGATGTAGTGAAATATTACCAGTGGAATTGGGACTAAAAGGAATGGGGAGCCTGCAAACTGGTTTTGGTTAATGCAGTATTCAAGGGTGTTTTCATATGTAAGGGAGTGGGGAGCTGCCTTAGCTGCTGGGAATATCTCTGAAGGGCTGGACTGTAGTTATTGATTACTGTCAATGATGTCAGTCAGGCAGGTAACACATTAATTTCTATACTTGTTTTGTGTCCTTTGCAGGTCACCTGAGGTTCTGCTTTGCCTCATCCTCATCCCAGGACTCAGGCTGAGGGAGCACCCAGTGTGTGGAGCATTGCTGATTTCCATGGGTGAGGGAAAGAGAGAGTGGAAAATTGTGTCCTAAGTCTGGATTCTTTTGTACAGAAATAACACATTTACTAGTTATAGTGGCTTGAATGATATTCTCCCAAGATTAATATCTACACCCAGAATCTCAAAATGTGACCTTATTTGGAAATAGGATCTTTGCAGATGGATTTAGTTAAGGATCTGGTTATGATATTGTACTGGATTTAGGGTGGGACCTATATCTAATGACTTGTGTCCTTATAAGAGAAAGAGATGACATAGAAATAGAGAAAGCAGCCATATGAAGGTGGAGACAGACATTGGAGTGTTGGATCTCCAGCTGAGGAACTCCAGGTGTTACAGGACAGGGACTGGGCCCTGCCTCAGCCAGCTGGTGTGTGGTTTCTTGACTTCCTGCAGGAAAGATTTCACATCACAAGTCCAGTGGAGTATCTAAAACAGTGCTGCTTTGGCTGCTTTGACATGTTATAGGAATGAAGTGGGCCACGCTGGGCTGTATGAACTCAATGGGAAGTAAAAGTCACAGTGACAGCAATGAGCCAAGGCAGAGCTGCTATCACTAGCAGGAAAGTCATAACAAAACCAGGGCCTTGGAGACAGCTTTGGGGAGTAAACCCAGGATGAGCTGCAGCTGCCCAGTCCTCCCCTGGTTGCATGTCTGGTGGGGACAGTTAAAGTTTAAGAGAAAGAGAGCAGAGATACAAGGCGTGGACTGCTTTCTGGAGAGTATCCCAGGGCCCTTTGTCTTGAGGCTGCTTTATATCTCTCTTCAGCTGGTGGGAATCCTAGGGGAGGCCTCCTGGGAAGGTCTTAACAGAATTCTCTTTAGCTGGGTGTATCCTTCAATAATATGCTGATTCATCAAAATATGTTTATAGAGTTATTTTTCAGTTAGTTTTATTTTCAAAGAATATCATAGAAGAGAGACTGGGTCTGTGGCCATCAATAATTTGCTCATAAGTGTCCTCGGTTAGGAAAGATAAAACGTGGTTATTCACTAGCTGGCTATAAATTGCTCAGATGATTTGGCCTTGTTTAATTATCTTGTCTCATTCTCCCTTATTCCACTTGCCAAGGACTTTCCCTAGCTTCTTAGTATCCTTCCTCACAAGTAATGCTAAGATCTTCCAGAAACCAGAATATGGGTCTATTGACATCTTAACCTCAAACATCTAGCTTTCAAAACTATCTGTAATAATAAAAGCTTAATATACTAATTAGACCAAACAGCCACACGACCTTGCGGATGTCCTTCCTGACCAAGCCAGGGCTGCAAGGGCCGAGGCAAGCCACTACGGCTGCAAGGGCCAAGACCCTTGCACAAATTTTGTGCATTGGGCCTCTAGTGAGAAAATAAATTTCTATGAAACTAACACACTGGGCAAAGCAAGTCACATTATCACACCCAATTCCCCTTCCAGGAAAGCCAAACTTCAAGAACTGCACAAGCAGACTTCTTTTCATTGGACTCCTGGTTGAGATTTGCCCAGAGCAGGAGTTTAAAAGGTGAGAGGTGAATGGAGTCAAGGTATTTCCTCCGCCACCTTCTTCTCTGCCAGGGTGCTAGTTGCTGTTCCTCTACCAAAGGCCCCCGCTCCTACCAGGCACCCCCCCACCACCACTCCTCTCCTTGCACCTCCAGAACTACAGACGAGGGGACAACAGCTTCTGTTAGCTAACAACACTTCTTTCCTTATCACTTTCCTTAACTCTGCCCACACCCTCGTAAACAGTTCCTTTATTAATCTGCTCTCAGCATCTTCATTTGGGCATGCCATCTGTTTTCTGCTGAGAATCAGTGGGTACCCATATCGTGCTATTAGGAGGAGAGCTGGAAACTTGGTGGCCACAGTGGGGACCATCTCACTGAGTTGAGAAGTGGCACCAATGAAGCAGCAGAGGGAACTTCAAGGAGAGGGACCGACCACCACACAATTGCTTTGCTTCTGCCATTCCTTCTCTGTAGCAGAGGAAGGAGCCTGGGCTCAGAAGCAAGACATACTCCAGCACCACCATTTATTACCTGAGATGCGAACTCTCACTTTCTTCATATGCATAATGGCTATAACAATGCTTTCCTTAGGGGCTGTTTAAGGACCCAGGACAAAGCTGTGGTAGGTGGAGTAATTCCCCAAAATATTTCCAAGCCCCAATCCCTGGGGATCTTGAAATATGTTACTTTATGTGGCACAGGAGACTTGTGGACTGGACTAAGTTTACAGACCTAAACATGGGGAGATTATCCTGGATTCTCAGAGGCACCCAATCTAATCACCTGAGTATTTAAGGTAGATGGGGAGGAAGAAGAGTCAGTTATTGAAATGTGGCAGAAGAGGCGGCAGGACAACTGGAGAAGGTTTCAACGCATCATTGGTGCTACACACAGTTACCCAAAGCCAGCCTGTGGATGCTGACCTCCTCCAAGATGGCAGCCAGAAGGCAAATGAGACCTCAATTGCACAGACTCTGAATTCTGCCCAATGCCTGAATGAAGCTGAAGGTACATTCTCCCCTAGAGCCTTCTGAAAGGAACGCAGCCCAGGCAACACCTTGATTTTGTCATGGGAGACCAGAAGCAGAGAAACCCTTGCACTTCTGACCTGCAGATCTGTCGCATAATGAATGGGTATCATATTAAGCCCCTAAATGTGTAGTAATTCCTTTTGGCAGCAACAGACAGTAAATACACCGGCATGATGAGGTCCCGGTGCATACTAAGCACCCTCTACATGCATGTTATGTGTGTCCAAAGTGTACAGTTAGGCAACATATGGAGAGGCCTTCCCAGGACCCCAAATTATGTGCTCTCACAGAAATGCAGGTGCTGTGGTTTTACAGCTAACCTAGAAGCTGGCTCTCTCTAGTGCTTTCCAGCTGAGGTGAGTGTGGCCCCCTACCTGAGCAGCCTCCAGCAACAGCAGCAGGGGGAGTGGAGAAAGCTGTGCTGGTCCCTGACTTGGGCAAATCAAGCCTGGGCACAAGGACTTCCCCATGGAAATGCACTCTCATCCCTCAGGTAGAATATCCCCTCCCCCAAACCCTCAGTCCTGCCTGCTCCTGCTTGGAGGCATTTCTGTTTCTAATATTTTTCCCTCATGGAAGCACAGGCCGAGGAGATCATTTCCTACTACTGGAGCCTTCCTTCTGTTTCCCTAAGCCAAATGCATCTCTCCAACCACATGTCAATATCTTCTAGCTGCCTAACCATCTACACCCAGTCCCGGCCTATTGAGCACAGACACTCTGCTACACTGCGTTATTTGATGACTGGGGCAACTGTGCTTTTCTGAGTGGGTCAAGTTTAAATAACATCCTAGGACACTGGGCCCTGAGCCAGGTATCAAAGATGTGGGTCCCTCAGCATTCAATCACCAACAGTGTGTAGGAGAACACGTGGTAAGGGCTATCCATTGTGCAGACTTATGCCTCTGGCTTGAACCAAAATTGTACACAGTTGGCCCAATCTCAATGCCTCTTCAGGGTTTCAGACCAGGAATTGGTGAACCTTTAGACAATAATTTTCCCTGTCCTTCTCAGAGACTCATCTCACTGTAAGGAGACTGTAATAATAGGAAGTAATATTGATTGTATGCTTACTGTGCACCAGGCACCACTCTATGTAGCTGAAAAAGTGTTAACAGTAAATTCTCAAGGCAATTTAAAGACTTAATTTCTATTATTTTCATCCTGTAGCTTCACAATCGAGGAAGGAGGGCTCAGAAGTGTTCAGTAACTTGTCCTAGGTTAACCCTAGTGCGTGACTAGAGATGTAAACTCAAACCTGGGCTAAAGTGTTTCTGTAATACTCACATCACATGGTTTTCTTGCTTGATTCAGCACACACAGAGCTTTAGGTCTCGACCAAGCACTGTGACAGACCCTGGAAATACAAATATTCCCTGGAAACATTTCATTTTCTCCTAGCTAACATGATAGAATAGGAGATTGAAAGGTACAAAAAATACATAGATGCATTTCATTAACAGCATAAACAAAGTGCAATGGAAGAGGTAATTAGACGTTTTAGGGTGAAAAGGAAAAATGGGAAAAAGAGCTCAGGAAGATAGATATGAACAAGAGAGCGAGTGAGGAAAGTATCACATACAATCACGGGCAAAATGCTCATTATTCCTCTTTCTCTTTGTTTCCTCATCACTAAAATGGAGATCATAATTCCCACTCCAAGGCTGTTATGAAGATTAATTTTAGTAATAAACCGAATGTGAATTACCTCTGTTCAAAATATTCTCATATACATCATTCTCTCACCTTCCACCTAAGAAACTCCTTATGTAAAGATAAGAAGAACTCAAAATCTAAAGAAAAATGCTTGGAAATATTAAAAGGGAAACAGAAATATAAGGTAGTTAGATAAAGGAGAAAGTTATCTCAGGGAGAAGCTAATCAAACCTAGGAAGCTTGCTTTGGATTCTGTCTCCTAGAAGAGGCCTCCTCTTGCCCCACCATCAAAACACCTCCCAGCTGATTCCCAAGAGCTGAGGTGGTCACCCAGGTGGCCTCTTATTCACCTGATTTAAGTGTACTCCATTTTCTCTTTTTTGTTAATCCTCACCAAAGATATTTTTCCATTTATTTATTTATTTATTTATTTTTGAGAGAGAGAGAGAGAGAATGAAAAAAGGGAGGAAGGAGAAGAGGGAAGAAAAGGGAGAGAGAAAGGAATATCTATGGGAGAGAGGCACCTTCCTCTATGGGGCTGAACCAGGATTAGGGAATGAAGCTGTAACCCAGGTAGGTGTACTTCACCAGGAATTGAACCCACAACGCTTCTGTGCTTAGTCTGACAATCTAACCACTAAGCACATCCGTTAGGGCAAGATTACTCCATTTTCTGCACAAAACTACATTAGGTACTTAGCCTCAGCAGCTCCCAGTATAAAACAGAGCATCCTTCCACCTCTACTTCTGAAAGGTGTAGAGAGTCCTGCCTGGTCACTCTTCAGCGTTAGGGGGTTCTTTGGTCTCAGGGACAGCTGACATCCTTAGTTAGCCAACCAGCTGCCCTGTGGTACACAGTGTCCCCAATGATGTAAATCTGGTGGGTGATTCTCTCATATCCTTATAAGCAGCACTTGGAGGAGAATCCAACAGTCCCTTTGGTAGCCTCAGGGTGTCTAAGCTCCATTCACATCATCACCACCACAATTATGAACCATTGTGTTAGTGAGATATCTCTTTTCCTTTCTTTTTTTAATCATTAAAAAAATAAGTCTATCCAATTTCAATGGAGGAATGTTTGCCTCCAGTCACAACAACACATTTTTTAAACCCCTTCTGTTTGCCGGGTTGAATGGGAAGTCTTAGAAGAGAGAATACTTAAAAAACTCTCTGATTTTAAAGAAATGAGAATGCTGTGGGAAAGAGGTTTACCCAAGGAAACCATGAAAAATTACATCTAATCTAATAAAAGAGTAATATGCAAATTAATCATCACTCTGAGACACCCAAATCATGCCCACCAGCCAAGCCACGCCCACCAGCCAATCAGAGTGACTGTATGCAAATGAACTCAGTCAAGATGGCGGCCAGCAGCCAGGGACCTAGGGCAAACAGAAGGCTTCTTTTGCACCAGCCATAGAGGAAACTGCCTGCCTAGGCCCCCACTCAAGGCAACAAAGTTTCAATTGTGGAAGCTAAATAAACCCCAGAAACCTGATACCATTCAGACTCGCTGGGACATTGGATCCATGGGAGCTGTGGGCAGCCTGAAAATGGCCCTCAGCTCCTCACCCAGGCTGGCCACACCCCCATGGGTCAGGGTCCCTATGAGGGGGGGCTTGGCCAGCCTGAAAACAACCATCAGTCTTTCACCCAGGCTGGCCAGGTATGCCAGCAGGTGGATGTCCCCAAGGGATCCCAGACTGTGAGAGGGCACAGGCCGGGCTGAGGGTCCCCCCAGTGCACAAATTTTTGTGCACCAGGCCCCTAGTAGTATATAACACACTGAGAATAGAAATGTTATTTCCTCATTTTATTTCTATGAGGATGAAGTCAATGGAGGAGATGCCATGGGTAGAGGATTTGGAGAGTGGGGAACTGTGGTGGGAAATTGCTTTCCTCTCCAGCAGGTAAGAGAAAAACAACCACAGGAGCAGACAGGCTATGCAGCCCATTAGAGTAGCCACCAGAGACTGACTTTGTGACAAGAGAGTTCATCATTTAGGGTAAATGTTACTGGCGGTTTCAAAAGGTCTTTTGCTTCAATTTGAATGATGTGGCCTGTGTAACTCAGTGAGATATTGAAGGAAAGTGAAGGGATTAGTCAAAACCCATATATGCATAACACAGACCACTGTGTAGTGATAGCCAGAGCTAAAGGAGGGGTGGCAGGTAGGTGGCGATGGAAAGGGCGGGGGCCCATGGGGGCAGAAAGAGGCATTGCTTGGACCGATGGGCACAGGATGGAGTGTGTAGATGATTTTTATTGAGTTGCACAGTGGAAAACTGCACGACCTGGCGAACCTATGTTACCCCCACACACTCAATTTGTTAAGAAGGGCCTTCTTTATACCTGGCTTGGAGCCACATTTTGAATACGTTTCTTTTCAAGCAGGAGAGGACAGTGGGGGCAGAATCCCTGGGCCCAGGGCTGTGCGGGAAGCAGAAAGGAAGGAGGAGAGAGGCGACGACAGTGAAGACCCAGTGAGCAAAGGGAACACACACCCAGGCTCTCCGCGGGGCGTAGCCAGACCCAGGCGCCGAGATGGAGGGGGCGCGGCGAGGCTGGCCCCCCAAGCGCAGCCTCCGCCACCTCCCGGGAGCGGCTCAGGGTCTCGGCAGAGCCCGGGGGGAACGTGGACTAGTCCGCGAATCAGGGGCCCCCGCGTCAGCAGCCTCCGCGGCGGGCGGGGCGGGGCCGGTGCGCGTGCGCGGCTCTCGGGGCTGGAGCGGGCGTGCGGCGGCTGGGACTCGCGGGTGCGAGGCGGGCAGCCGGGGCGGGGGGTTCTGTTGGTGACGGGCGGCGGCGCGGGGTCCTGACTGTAACCGCGGAGGCTGCTCCGGACGCGGGCGGCGGCAGCGGAGGCGGCCCCTTCGCGGGCGCGATGTGGCCCCTGTTGGTGCTGCTGCTGCTGGGCTCAGCGAGCCGCGGTGAGTGGCCCCGAACCTGGCTCTGCGGATCGTGTCTCCCGCCTCCGCGGCGCCCCGCGGGGGGTGCGCTGCGCCCCGCTGGCCCCGCGGCTCCCTGGAGAGGGTGGCCAGTGCGGGACGCGCGGGCCCTGGACGCCCGGGCGCGAACGTGGGAGGCCCCGCGGGTACTCAGGCGCCCCCTTTCTTCCTCGCTTGCTCTCCCTCCTCTTCATCTTCCCGGGTGACAGCGGGCTCATCTCCTTCCCCCGCTCTCCGCCTCCAGACGCGCACACGGAGGAGGACTCCACACCGCGCACCTCGCGCGGAAATTAACTGGAGAGAAAGGGTGCGATCCGAGGCGAGTGGGGGGCCGCTGTTAGGACCCCCCTCTTTCTCACCCCTCTTCCCTCCTAGGCGCTTAAATGCACTGGGGATGAAGGGGGGGCGGAGAGTGGGAGAGCCGCCGTCTTGAGATGAAGTGCGCATTTTGGCGAAGTCTGCAAGATGGTTATTTATTTATTTTTCCTGTTTGCCCTCCCACATGAACATAGGGGGGCATACTTGATACAATTAAGTTTTATTTCCAACACACCGTTTAATCAGAAGAATCTTTCGTCTCCCCTAACCCCTCCTTTTAAAAAAGAAATTTATTAAACCTTAGAAATAGGCTTCTTGGAAACTCAACCTCGCTGCCCCACCAACCCCCTTAATACAGTCCAAAGAGCGCATTCAGGTTCCCTCCTGTATATGGGGAAGCTTTTAACAGCAATAGATTTCCCTTGAAATAAGAAGACAATTACTCCTAGTCAAAACATATTTGCAGCCAACTGGAATTTGGTGTTTTTCCACGTTAAAGGCGTTTTGGCCCCAAGCGTTTGGAAACTATTTTTTTTTTAAATGTGTGCTTTATAAAAACTGAGGGAAGAATGTAATTTTTTTTGTGTGTGGCTATATAGGCTGTGCCTGTCACAATTCACATTTTTGTGAATTTTTTCTAAGATTCAAATTGAGTTTGAGTAACAGTAAACACGCAATTGTTATATTTAATTCTAGAATTTGAACTTAATTTCATTTAAACTGGTTATTAGCCTCACTGTGACGTTCATAAAGCCTTGTGACTTAGGCTGTTTTCAAGATGCTCTTAAGACCCTGCTTACCACTCTCCCCATTCTCCGAAAATCCTGGGATGTTGGAGCTGTTTGTAATCACTATGTCTGTTATCTGAAGGGTTGATATTAGCTATAGTGTTCCCTGTCATTATCATTAATGGCTCATTGCTGTTACTATCAAAATAACTAAAATAATATTGCTTTCTGAATCCTGTTTTCTAATCAGAATGCATGTTGAACCAGATTATAAATATGTAATAAAATGTCACTAATTCAGACTGTAGGCATCAAAAAGTTACTCTGAAGAAAGAAAACTATAAATTATGTATTCTTTTAAAAACAGGGGTCCTGTTTTCAAGTAGATTAGAAAGAACTGCTAGAATGTTACTTTTGGGGGTAAGAATTCTGTTAGTAATAGTGAAGATCATATATAATAAGCTCTTATTTACATATAATATTAATGTGATCCATTCCCTATAGAGTCATAGAATTCAGAATTTATGGTGTTTTAGTGTACTTAAGCTAGTAATCTAAAAAAGAAAAAACAGAATAGAGGCTTTATGCATTTGAGTTGTGTTAAATGTTGAATATAAACCCATGGATTTTTGTTTGTGTTTAATATTTAGTTTTTAAAGGGCATGTGTGAAGAGATGCTAACAGCTTTAGAGCACAAGTAGTTATAAACCAAGGTATTTGAGAGATAGGACTTAGAATCTAGAATGAAGAAAGCCCATGGACCTTTATGTTCATTGTTACTCAGACTTTCATTTTGCTTTCAGATGCATTTACAAATGACTGGTGATCAAATGCCATTTACTGGTAGCCACTACAGTTTCAGTTGACCTTAGTAGTAAAATAAGTTTTCTAAAATACCCCTTCCATCTAATTATAGGCAAACTGTAACCCCCTGTATTGGTTTACAATTATCAAGCTCCTTCCCTCCCCCATGCCCCATATGTCAAATTATATTTTGATTAAAAGCACATCAGCATTTTCAGTGGAATTCAAAAACTGGTAAATAAAACCTTACTCAAATAATGACAGTATATGAACTGTCAGTAGTTGAGTGATTTTTCAGAGTTTTTAAAATCAAGGGTACACAGGATTAAAAAAACATGCTTATTGTCTTAAGTATTGTAGTAATTTGGCTTGGTTTAAAGAAAATGTTTTATTTTCTCCTAAAAATATATATTACTTTAAAACACAAGTTGCCATTTTAAGGAAATAACTGCCTATGTAAAAGTCCTTATTTATGGCCCTGCCTCAGCAGTTTAGAGGCAGTGTGTTAAAGCATTTAAACGAAATGTCTACTATTAGGACATTTGCTCATGCTGTCGCCTGTATTTTGGCAGATGTTTTATCTTTGCCACTGAGTTGTTAATGGAGATTTGAAAGGCTAGGTTCTAAAGATGAAAAATAGGTGTTATTCCCAAAATTGATAAATATTCTGAATCCAAAATTATCACTCATATTATTAAAACTATATGTATTCTTTAATGTTGATTCATCTATGGTTAGTATAGGCCTGGCTTTTAATACATTAGTGTTATTTTTGTGACAATTTTTATAAATCGATTTACCCAACTTTTAGGTTTTGCATTCATACCTTTTTATACAAGATTTAAAAATTCTATGTCTTTATATCTTGTGCCTAATACAGTGCAGTTGGGCTGTCATGAAGCTACGTCACTTGTACAGATTTTTTTATGATAAAAGAAGAAGAATAGTGTCGGATCAATTTTGCTGAACTCGTTGTAATACTAAACTGAAAAATACAGAGCACCCAGGATACTTGATTCTGACAGACCTAGACTGAAACAATACAACCTGGATTTGCCCTCTGTGTGGTTATGTGGAGGTGAGACGGGCGTTAGAAGCCACACCCTCCTGTACTTCCTTCCATACCCATGGAGCAGTTGTATATGACTCCATATCGGGCCAACCCAGGGACTGAGAATATTTATGCATGTTTCAGTGTGTGTCACACTGATAGGCTAAAAGACAGGGCAGGGAATTGGGCAAGTGCAAGGTCTGTCAAAATTTTCTTTTCTGTTCCAAGCCATGTAGGAGTCCCCTTGCTATGCTCCAAGCAGTTTGCATGGAGAAAATAGTGCTGGACATAGAGACACATTTCAGACTCCATGCCTCTTCATAACATAAAATGCAGTTACTTGGAAATAGGGATTTTGTTGTTTTTATCGTTCAGTGGTACTTAATATGTTTTAGATGCTTGATAAGGCCTTGATTCTGGATGTTGCTGCCCTTCTCCCTGTATTTCTAGCTCAACCACTTCGGTTCTTGTAAGGCACTTTACAATCTAGAGGCAATTACTTTGAGTCAGAACAAAATACACTGTGGACACCCCACTTTACCCCAGTCCTTGTCTGATCTCTATTGAGGTGAGATCTGACTAAATCCTCCTTTTTGACCCTAATTCTAACCCAGTTCAGTTTGAGGGTCCAGTTTTTCATTCCATGGTCAAGGTCTATGGAAAAAAAGATTCATTTCTACCAAGTATCATTTTGCTTCATTTACCTTAGTGACTCCTGGGATTTCTTACCCCATTCTGAACATCCATTCCAAGCAGATAATTAACATTCTACTCTGCTGCAAAAAAAGTAGAGATGTATGGTGTAGACTCCCAAATTCTCTCCTGCCATTTCTAAACTTGCGTATAATGGCTTAGGTAAGCTTCATCACTTTCTCCCTTCTCACCCAGTTTCGGAAGTATACCTGTTCACCTTTTTAAGGAAAAGATTGCCTGCCTACAGCTCTTTCACTTCCACCACTTGGGAGACCTACCTCATCAATTTAATTCTTCAGTCTTGTATCTTAGATCTTTACTTCTCCGTTGGTTCTTTCACCATACCTTGCAGACATGCATAAGTTTTGCCCTATATTAAAAACAAGCAAACAGGAAATAAAATTAAAACAAACGAGAAGAACCAAAAATTCTTGCCCTGTTCCTGTCTTCATACTCCTTTTGTTATCACTTTCTCTCTCTGCTCTTTTAGACCACCACCAAATATATTGAAAGAATAATTGCCTCTCCTTTCTCTCCTCCCATTTATCTCCAAAATGCAATATGATACCTCATTCCACTAGTCTGTTGACAATGCTGCAGATAAAGAAGTTAGTGATCTAATTTTTAATCTAGAGGCTATTTGTACTTATCCCTGTGCTTAACATCTATTCTGTCCCTATCAATACGCTTTCTTTGTGTCTACAAGAGTTCTTTGCTGCCTCACCTACTTCTCACTTTCATAATTAGTTCCTTTTGTAAATATTTGCTCCATAAACATTGGTATTCCACAACATTTAATTCTCTAATACCTGTTCTGTTGCTTTGCAAGGACTCTGGGCAATCTTGTTTATGCTCATGGTTTCAACCATCAGCTAAATTCTTGGTGGTTCCCAAGTCTTTGTAGCTCCAACCTTTTTTAAATCTAGGTCCGTGTATCCTTGGATCTACTGGATATCTTGATTTCCATAGGTATTTTAATACTCAGCCTGCTGAAAGGATATTCCCTTTAAATCTCCCATATCTGTGTACTCAATAATTCATCCACAATCTACCTAGGTATGCATGCTATTTTGCTTAACAACTTTCATTCTTCCCTCTTCTTTCCTCACAGTTCCCTTCTGACTTACGTTGATTTTACTTCTTGGTTTAATTTTTACTTTAATTTTTGGCCTTCTCTCCTGTTGTCATTTACCTGGACAATTGTAATGATTTCTTAATGGGCCTCCCAGTCTTGTCTCCCTCCCTCCCCTCAATTCACCCTCATATTGCTTTATTATTTTTTCTAAATTCAGGTAAATCTGAGTGGTTTGCTATTGCTTATTTTATCAAGTCCATACTCCTCAGAATTATGTTTAAGGAAGCATTTCCATATTTCTTAACCATCTTTTCAAGTTCTGTTTTCTAGAGATCACCTGAATAATTTCTTGCTTCCAGTTATTAATTTTCTTCATTTCTCTATACATGTTACTACTTTGCCTGGATAGTCCTTACTTTTCCATAACATTCCTACTCTTCCTTCAAGATACAGTTTATACATCACCCTCTAGGAAGGTCATTGTTAGATACATTCATGTAATTTTTAAGGGACTCTTCCATCTCACCTGCACCTCATTTAATTGAGATTTCTCATTGAAATATGTAGCTTTATGATTCCATATTCAGGTCTATAGGAGTAAGAAGTGGAAAGGTTCTCTTCAAATATGGAAGAAGAATGAATCATCTCATACCATTTTCAGATATTTTTTTCTTGGAATTCATACTTTAAATTTTTTACATTCATAAGGAATGTAATGAGACATACTTGCTGGACCCTGGGTTAAATCCATAGGCTACCAAATGAAGACACTGCCCTTGCTTTTCTACATTTTCTCCTAATGGGAAGACCAGTTAAATCAAGTATTAATTACAATATTCAGTAATAAGGATAGTGACAGTACTTAAGGGGGAATGATGGGAGCAATGAGGAGAGGATGAAGATTGAGTAATGGTAGGGAAGGGGGACAGGATTAAACATCCCAACTGTGCTTTAGCCGGAAGAGCCAAAGTTAATCAACTCTAGCTTCCATTTACTGAGCATTGACTAAGTACGTGAAAGACATTGAGATAAGAACCTTGTGTTCCTTATCTCATTAAATCTTAAAATCTCCAGGAGGTATATACTATCACCTCACATTATATAGATGAGGAAGCTGAGGTGCAGAGGTTAAATAATTTGCCTAAGGTTACGTATATCTCTAGAAGGAGCTAAGTCTCCAGCTAATGTTTGACTCCAAAATATGTGTTCTCTGAGCCTAATGGATATGGGCTTTAGGCTGGAAGAACATGAGCAAAGGCATGGACATGAGAGTAACATATGCATATTCATGGGATATCAAGAAGGTCATTGTAATTGGACCTTAGTTTGCAAATGAAGAAGGACAGGAGTTGGGTCTGAACAGGGCCTTGAAGGACCTAGTTTGTATTCCATGCTCATACACTTACAATTTAGTCTGAAAAGATGGAAGGGGGTTTTTAAAGTATAGTGAGCAAGAGAGTGCACATTTGCATTTAGAACATTTGTTTCTGTCACAGTAGAAAATATACTGGGGCTTGGAAGGGGAAATGTGGAGGCTGGAGTCAGGAAGCTACTTAAATGGCAGTAGTTCAAGGGAGAAGTGAGAAAAATCTAATTCATTCATACAACCGGCATTGCGTTTAGGAGCTATTAAATAGCTGAGTCTACCAAAAATTCTCCATGGCTAAAAAGAGGGAAGAATACAGCATGATTCTTAGGCCCAGGTCTGGTTGAGTGATAGATAGGAGAAAATACTTTATGGAGATGAGGATTTGTGGGAAGGGTAGAAAGAGGGAAAATGGACTTTTGGACATGTCGACCTTGATGTAACAGTACTAGGTCCAAGTAGAAATGCTCAGCACACAGTTGGCTTTCCCAGGTCTGAAGGCGAAAGGTGGGACCTGGTTAAATAAAAGTGTATAAGTAGTTTGAACCATGAATTTGAATAAGTACTGGGGAAGGAGAGGCAGTGCTGCCTATGAAGCTTTTAGGGACACTAATATTTATTGTGAATCACAGAATAGGTTTCAATAAGGAAAGGAAGATGGGATGGTGAACAAACAGTAGAAGGAAATTTAGAATCCATAGATCTAGAGGCCAACTGACAGGCACAAGGAAGGAGCAGCCCACTGTTCAAGAACTGTAGAGAAGTTGAGATAGAAAGTGAACCCTACAGATTACATTTTTCACGAGGAATTGTTGGTGGCTTTGGCAAGAGCTGTTGTAGTGAAGCCTAGGTGGAGAGATGGCAGCCAGGTGGCAGAGATTTAGGAAATTAAATGGAAGTGAAGAAATGCTTTTAAGTTATTATTTTAGGACTAGTGGCCTGGTGTATGAAATTCGTGCATGGGGGGGGGGAGGGTTCCCTCAGCCCAGCCTGCACCCTCTTCAGTCGGGGACCCCCGTGGGATCAGGCCTACACTGGCAGTCAGACATCCCTCTCACAATCTGGGATCACTGGCTTTTAACCACTCACCTGCCTGATTGCCCCCAACTGCTCTCCCCTGCCAGCCTGATCTAGCCCCCAACTGCCCTCCCCTGCTGGCCTGATCTTGTCCCCAACAGCCTTTCCCTGCTGGCCTGATATTGCCCCCAACTTCCCTCCCCTGCTGACCTGATTGCCCCTAATTGCCTCTGCCTTGGCCCCCACCACCATGGCTTTATTTGGAAGGAAGTCGGATGTCCGGAAGATGGCCAGTTGACCTGGTCTAATTAACATATTATCCTTTTATTAGTATAAATAAATTATATAAATAGGGTTGCTTAAATGGCGGGGGGCAAGGGGGTGGGAAAGCCTTTTTCAGCAGAAGGAAATGCTCTTAGCAAACAAAAATACATAATCCCTATATCTAGATTGATAGCCAGCTATATGCACTATACTGCCAAACAGGTCATTAAAAAATTGAACCACTTTCTTATACCTTACACCAAACAGCTGTTGCTCTCAAAAACTCCTCCTCAGCCTCCACCTTAGGTTCACAGTTCACCCATATTAGGTTCTGATTGGTTGGTTTCTATGCCAGTCAGCATCAAAAGCTCTGCCTCCTAGACAGCCCTTGGCTCCTTGCAGTTCATCCAGATTTGGTTCTGATTGGTCAGTTTCTATGCCAGTCATTATCTTTGGGCCTATCTCCAGGCCTGATCAGAGAAGCAGGGCGGATCAACAGCCGCCCCAGGCTGCTGGCAAGCGAGCTGAACTGACCTCTCAGAGAAAGAGGATCGGCTGCTGGCGAGGCCCAAGAGAGAGAAAGGCAAGGGCTGATCAGTCCTTCCGCTCTCTCTCTCTCTAAGAGGTCAGCAGTTCAGCCCATTGGCCAGTCTCCGCCCACCCAAGCCTGCTGTGCTCGCAACCTGGCCTTTGGTCGTCCCTTCTGTCATTTTGGACGTTACAGACCTGACTCTATATATTTAGATGCTTTGGAAGAGAGAGACAATGATGAAGGATTTTCTAAAGTTGGTGAATATTTGAGCATGTTTTTAAATGTTTAAAAACAAAACCAAAACCTATGTAAGTGGAATAGGGCATGTGGGAGGCTGATAATCAACTAGGAAAGTCCTTGAAGAATTGATGGGTGGGGAGGTAAAATGGAACTTAGCTTTCAGATAAAGTAGTTCATTTCTAAAGATGAACAGTAGGAATGTGTGGGAGAGAAACGTGGATTGTTGGATTTACAGGTAAATTTATAGGTGGAGAGTATTTGAAGCTTCTGGCTTTCCATCTGGCATCATTGATGGATTCAATTTGAATCCTATATAATAAAAGCCTAATATGCAAATTGTCCCCTCTACCAGGAGTTCCACCTGGAGTTCGACCAGGTGACTGGAAGTTTGACCACTCGCTATGATGTGAGCTACCACCAGGGAACATGGCGGGTGTTTGCGAAGCACCGAGACCTCTTGCCGGCTACCTAGGGGCGGGGGTGACAGGGATGGAGGTGCGGTGAGAATGCTGGGTGTTTGCTGAGCTCACTCTTTCTCTCCCTGCTACCCTCCCCTGGGACACTAGGGCTTGTGTGCCAGGGAAGCGCCTGTGCTCAGATGCTGGGCACCTGTGAGGAGCCTACCCTGCTCCCATGCAGCCTCTTCTGGGTGAGCCAGGCCACAGCCACCAGGACTGCAGGGGTCCGTTGGGCTCCCTGTGGGTTTGAGCAGGAGCCAGTCTGCGAGGCCAGCCAGGAGAGAGCGTGCTGCCCATCTGGCTACCGTGCAGTGCCGCTAGGTGATCCAGAGGTCCACAGTGCACCTGGGCCAGCAGCATCTGGCCGCACTCACTGCATCTCCCTGTGGAGACTCGGGTGCTGTGACTCAGCCAGAGGGGGACATGCAGGAACCTAGGGACCCAGCTGCTGCCCAGGGCCCGGAGGTCAGCTGGGACCTGCTCTTGCATGTCAGATGCTTGTGTTTCGATTGTCAGCCAGGCCTAGGGACTGCACCATGCATGAATTTCATGCGCCAGGCCTCAAGTTAAGAAATAAGAAGAGAGGGCTGCTTTGGAGAGCGTGGAATAAGCTCTTGCAGAGGAGAGTGATTTAAGAGCAGATCCAAAGGAGAGAAACTTGTTGAAATCAAGATTGAAGACCACTCAAATGGGTGGGGACTATGACACTTTTCTGTTGTTCTGCAGGTAGCAACACACATCTTCTTAGAAACCTATAAGACTGGTTCCTGTCCTGTACTTCCCTTCCAGGACACTTTGCTCATACAGGAAGGTCACACTTACATAATCCTGTGTTATACAAAGTGCATATCATTCCCCCAAGTGAGGATTGGAAGCTTTGAAAAGATAATTCATATCCCTGCCCCCCATCATTGCATCCACACATCCTATCACAATGTTGCAGATCAGGTAATTCTCAATAAATGTTTGGTGCGTTTTTAAAAATTCTGAGCCATATATTGAGCCTTCTCTGCAACCACATGTTGGCTATCTCAGGACTGCAGAAGGAGATGGTTAGGTTGGTGATTGGTATTCTCAGAGATTGTAGAGTCCAGTATTTTTGCCACTCAATACAAAATAATTTTCCATTTCATTTTTAATTTATTGTAAATCCCGACATCACTGATGGCTATATTAATACCTTTCTATCTGATTCAGACTGCTCTAGGCATATCTTGATTATTCAGCATTTTCTTACTCGTGTTAGTTACTTGTGTTCCTTTATTTGTTCTGTTTCAAATCTTCACTTTGCTTTTGCATCAGAAGGCAGTAGGCAAAAGAGAGAAAACCCAAATCAGATACTTTTATTACTTATAGTATTTAATAAGTATTTATAGAAGATGAGGTTGTTGTTAACAGTTGGTAGAGTGACATTTTTGGACTACCCTTATTTATTAATTACTAGAGACCTGGTGCACAAAATTTGTGCACAGGTAGGGTTCCTAGGCCTGGCCGGCAATAAGGGCTGATCAGGGTCTTCCAGCTCCCAGCCAGGGCCTCTTTTCCCTACTGCCAGCTGTTGGCTAGGGCCTTCCTTTGTTCCGCACAGCCCCTTGGTGGTCAGCACACGTCATAGCAAGCAATCGAACTCCCAGTCTCCTGGTCGAACTCCCGAAGGAATGCTTTGCATGTTATATATATATATATATATATATATATATATATATATATATATATATATATATATATTGCAAGGGTTATTCAAGTTATGGTTTATCTAGGTCAATTTTATTTTAATTTTATTACCACCACTAATTCTACTAGTATGTAAATGGCTTCAACTATAAGATTTTGCATATTACAACAAATAATGCAGTGCAATCAGTACTTCCTGTATTCTGTTGGAAATCTGTTCTCTAAGCATAAGTTGTGAAATTGTCGAGTGTTTGCCAACTACTTTTTACTTACTGAGAGCATTCTAAATACGTTTACTTGTATATTTTATTAAAGGATAATTTTTAGAAAGTAATATCTTGACTCAAATATAAAATGACCATGTGTCAAAGATTTAATTCATTTATTAATAAGCTAATTAACAGGATGCTAAAACCATCTTGGCTTTTAAATAAAGTTGGAAGAAAAGACACCTGTATAGGCAACCAGGAAAACTGTAATAAATTAGTGAATATATACTATTGGTCAACATCCTTAGGGCAATAAAATGTAATTTTAAAAAATCCTCTCTTCCAGATCAACCAAGGTACTTGTATGCATATATGCATAACCCATGGACATAGACAATAGAGTGGTGAAGGCTTGGGCGGGAGTTGGCTAGAAGGGATCAATGGTGGAGAAAGGGGATAATATGTAATACTTGCCAATATAAAGATTTAAAAAAATAAAGTATGCAAATTAAAAAAGAAAACAAAAAAACCTTAAAAGGCTCTCTTTTACCAGGTGGAAATCAATTGCACAACAACATTGATTTCTCTCTCTATGGACATGAATCATTTGCGTTACTCTCTGTTTTCTACAACTTACAGAATTGTAAAATAGCTCTGTCAAACACAGTGAGAGGCACAGTCCTTACAGAGTCTGCTATTCCCAAGGGATCTGTAAGACAGTGCCCAATCCTCCCCTGAAAGGACACTAGCTAATCCTCTTGTCCATTTCAAAATTGTGCCTTGTATTTTCTGACACTTCCCTTCTTTTCTAATTCCAACATCACAACCACTTTCTTCTCTCCTTGTTGTGCACCATAGCCTCCCCTACAGTGCTTCTCTCTCAGGGGAAATAATTCAGAACCCCAAGGTTTTGAAAAACGCAATTGGAAGTCCAGGTTTTGCCTGGGGCTTCCTGATATTGGGACAGCTTGAAGTGTAGAGAACTGGGAAGGAGTGAGCTTGTGAATCTTAAGCTTGGTTCAGACTGCAAATTCCCAGAAACATAGCAATTTGCACCTCCCAGTCAGAGAAGGTCTAGATCAGGCAAGTTAAACTCAAAGGCTAACATGGGCCAAATAAACAAGGTTTACGTTTATGTGGGCCGCAAACTAACAAAAGCTTCAATTTTCATAGAAATGTAGGTTTATTTCCGCAGAGACATGCTGAATACAAAGGGCTGAAATAAATGAGTAATTGTTAACAAAATAATAGAGCGTTTTAATAAAAATTAATATTTCTTCTTGAACAGTAACGTACCAGATACTGAATAACTGCACAAATTAATAAGTGTACTGCAGATAAACCTATTTTTCTTGTTCTTTGAAAGTGAAATACTTCCTGTTCTGCACACCAAACAAGTCAGTCCAAAACTAATGACGTGGCAATTGGTTGCTAAAATATTTACTGCTAGTATTAGTGGAGAGAAATGTGCACCTGTGCAAAAGGTGCTTAAGGGAAATGAATGCAACACCATTATAGTACCCGGTCATTAGCGAACATTATAGTTCGTTATTAAGAATTATGTATAAAACGATATTGTAAAAAGTACGTTATGAAATTTTTATTAAAACATTTTCTACATACCGTTATATTGACTGGGCCACAAAAATATTTATTGTGGGCCGCGAGTTTGACATGCTTGGTCTAGATCATTGCATAAAAATGCTGTTTTGCCCAGTTTTTCGAGTATTACCTGCATGGGTATAGCACAGCATTGCTGAGAGGGCACTTGTCCATGTATTTGCTTCTTTGATACTCGCCACAGTTCTGTGAAGCTGTCCTGTGTTCATTTCTGATCCTTCACTTGCAGAGAGCAAACCAAGGCCTAGAAAAGGTACATGAATTGCTGAAGGTCACATACTGACAAATGACAGGTAGAATTTGTACTCAGGCTTTCTGAGCATTGTCCAGTTGGATTTCACTATGCTCCTAGCATTCAATTCAATGGGCATTTATCAAATACTGTGGACCTAGAATAATAACATCCTAAGCCCCTGAGTTTTATTCCCAAATTATTTAGAAGGAAGAACTGTAAGGATGAACTATTAAAGCTGATATTTATATTTGTTAGTGCTTTGTGGTTTTTTGTTTGTGTTTTTTTGTTGTTTTTTTTTTTTGTTGTTGTTTTTTCAGGGAAAGTCCAACTAACTACCTAGATAAAGTAGTTGATAAGTGGCTGAAAAATATGGGGAGAACTACAATTTCTCCACAATCTTAAAAGTATTAGATGAAAGATGAGTGATTGTATTTACCTTCCCAATCCTTATTTTGTAAGACAATTGGTAGTTTATCCTACTGAGAAGTGTTTAATAAAATATACTGTACTTATTAGCAGTATCTGTTCTTGTCTTCAACTTGTTTTTTAGCTGTATGTTGAGTAGTTTATGGTTTTTAGGAGGAAGGAATACCTGTAATATACATTTGGAAATTATTGTTCTATAGTTTCAATGAAATATGGGAGTGAGAAAGTGCCTTTCAATTATATATAATTCTTTATACTATTTGCATACGAAATGTCCATTGCTGTCTGTGTTTTGCAATGGGATATAGCAACAGAGAATATTTTTTCTCCTTAGCATTCTAAGGCTTCCCATCTTAGAGGTAAGATGTGATGTGGTTCATCTGATTTACTTTTTATATTAAAGTCCAGTATAGCTCACCACATTGCTTGGAAATGCAACATAAAGATAGAGATAAACTTCACATGGGTTTAGCAAGTTCTGTTTGGAGGCAGTACAAAGAAGTTGAGACTAAATATAATATTTGGTTTGATTTTCTGTGCACAACTTTCCCATGGTGAGGACAGTATTTTTCTACGTACATCACTGAGCAACAATGATTACTTCAAAGCTTCTGAAGCCAAATACTACACTTGCATGTTCCTTGTATTACTGAAAATGAATAAGGAAAAGTTGCAATAGTGTCTACCGTATGTGCATGTTAATAGTAAAATAACTTGTTTATCTTCTTCACCTGGCCTTCTTTCTCTCTGTAGCTGCACTGCTTACTTAAGGGGACAACTGAAGCATTGCTCTTTTATCTTAAGGATTTGTAACATACCTAAGATATTATGCTATAGAATTCTATAATGACATGAAACTCTTTTCTTTTTCTTTTCCAGGTTCAGCTCAGCTAATATTTAATATAACCAAATTTGTAGAATACACCACTTGCAATAAAACTGTCATAATTCCATGCCTCGTTAATAATGTGGGGGCACAAAACCTTCAAGAAATGTTTGTAAAGTGGAAGTTCAGAGATAAAGACATTTTCCTCTATGATGGAGATAAAAATGAGTCCAAGCCCAACCCTGACTTTTCGAGTGCATACATCATTCCAGAAGCACTGTTAAATGGCATTGCCTCTTTGAAGATGGACAAGAGCAATGCTGTCCCAGGAAACTACACTTGCGAAGTAACAGAATTAACTAGAGAAGGCGAAACCATCGTAGAACTAAAATATCGTGTTGGTAAGAATTTTATAATCTTCCCTTTTATTTGTCCTGCAGTAACCTGATCCTGTTAGAAATGGGGCACAATGGGGCTAGGAACTCCTTTGAATCAAAAAGTAGGTTATGACTAATAAATGATTACGTAATATTCAGCAGCTTTAAGATCATGAGTTTTACTTGTTCTTCTACTTTTCATAATAAAACTCCTTTGCTCTTTGTTGTTTGTGTGCTGTCAGGTTCTCACACTTTTGGCCTGAAAACTATTCTGTTGGGGTGAGGGGTCCTGGCATCATTTAATGTGCATTTTTGTTTGCTGCTCTCAAAAGTACTATCTTTCATGTGATTCATTTTCCATGATCTTTCCAATTATGTACCTTTATTTCTTATTACCTGCACTTTGGTCAAAGGCTGAAAAGTCCCAGCCGTGATCCAGCTGGCAAGAATAGATTTGAAGGAGAATTGAGAGATTAAAAATGAGGTTACAGTGATGTTTTCTTGAGCTTTCCTGTGTTCAGCCTTGCTATGGTGTTCTTTTTCTTGGCCAAGATGTGGGAGGGCTAGGGATCCAATAGAATTAATTTGAATTCAGCCTTGGTTATAGCACCATGATTGTGCCCTTTCTTCACAGACTTGGGTGAGTTGCATAAAGCAGTAAAGCTAGCTGAAGTAAACAATCTGCTTGCTTTCTAGTCCTTGCCATGCCAGCTGATTACTTTAACCACATACAGGTGCACACTGACTTTCTATTTTGAAAGCTCTATTTAGAATCACTAGACATATTACTGCTCTCAGGATTAGACAAGCCTTTGAGAACCTCTGCTTTAGATGGGTTCACACCATTCAGTTGAATCAACTATTTGCCTTCTATTCTTCTAGTGTTTCCTGTTATGAAATGTCTATTACCAGATTGGGAATGGGGTGTTTATTCTGATGGAATATGTTGACATTGCTTAGGATTAGGGATCAGGACATCTGATTCTGCAACTTAACTGTTTGCCTCTATTGAACTTGAGAAGTTACTTCACTGTGTCCAGGTTACCTCATCTCTAAAATGAGGATGAAGCCCTAGCTGGTTTGGCTCAGTAGATAGACCATTGGACTGTGGACTGGAAGGTCCTGGGTTCAATTCCTGTCAAGGGCACATGCCCTTGTGGGCTCAATACCCAGTAGGGGGCGTGCAGGAGGCAGCCGATCAATGAGATCAATGATACTCTCACATCATTGATGTTTCTATCTCTCTCTTCCTCTCTGAAATCAATAAAAATATATTTAAAAAATAAAAATAAAATGGGGATGAAAATAGATTTCTACTTTATGTGTTCTGCAGTCTAACAAGCATCATGAGATCCCTTGTGTACCAGTCCTATGTAGACCAAAGTACTTTGCAAGTGTTAGTTGTGTTCCTGGGACATTTATTTTATGGACTGAGGTACTGAGGTGTAGAACCTGGGTGTCATGAGAGGGGTGTCTGTGTGGTGCAGAATGGGCAGAAAATGGCATTGAGCAGAATTTGAAAGACTTTTCTGCTCAAAAATCTCTCCTCCATTGGGAATTTCATTAACTCACAGTGGGGAAGGCTGATTTTGGAAAAGAGTGTAGATCACTGACAGGAGAACTATAAACTCAAGACTTAAAGGCCAGAAGATGAAATGAAGATGGGAAAGGGATACCAATCTCTGGGATAAAGACAAAGTTGGTAATTTTCCGTGTGATTGTTTCATCACTGTGTTCAAAGTCCCCTGATAAAATAAGAACTATGCTTACTGTTGGGGCCATTAAAATGGGAAAGTGGTGTTTTGTTGTAGAGAATGTAGAAGATTCTACCTGAGGTCTCAGACATTTGGCTGTGCACCCGTTTTTATTTTTTGAAATAGTTACAGAATCACATGAAGTTTCAAAGATAGAACAGAGAGGTGCTTTGTACTCTTACCCAGCTTCCCCCCATGGTTACATTTTATGTAACAGTAGTTAAATGCCAAAAGCAGCCAGTTCACAATGGTATAATGTATATATATTTCTTTTTCTTTTTATTACATGTGTACATTTCTGTAATGACTACCACAATCAGAATATACAACTATTTCATTAACATGAATATCTCCGTCATGCAGCTCCTTCTAATCACCATCCCTGTTGCTATCTCTAACCTGGCAAGCACAATTTTTGCTCCATATGAATACCTTTGTCATTTTAAAAATGTTATATGAAAGTATGTAACGTTTTGAGATTGGCTTTCTTTTTTCTTCTCTCAGCACAGTGCCTTTGAGATCTATTGATGCATAGCAGCATATAGCAATACCTCTCTCTCTCTCAGTAATATTCAATGCTGTGGGTATATCACACCTTATTTAACCATCCACCTACTGTAGGATGTCTTGGTTGTTTTCAGTTGTTTTTGGCTATTGCTATAAACAATCATGTACAGGTTTTTATGTGGACATAGTCTTCATTTATCTGGATAAATGCATAGAAGTACAACTACTGGGTCATCTCTATGTATAGGCTTAGTTTGTGAAGAAGCTGCCAAACTGTATCCCAGAGTGGTTGTTCCATTGTACATTCCCATCAGCAACATACGAGTGATGTAGTTCCCCCACATCCTTGCCAGCATCTGGTGTTGTCACTGTTTGCACCATTTTTTTTTTTTAAGGAGAAAGAAAAAAAAAAAGAAACTCCTCTCCCAAAAAGGTTAATTGAAGCAGGTTCTTGCAAATTTATTGTGATAAATTTACTTACCCACCTTGTGAACCCTGGGGATTTAGGCAGTGGAAGCCAGTTTTACTGTTGTGCTTTTTTTTTTTTTAAATATTGACATAAAGGAGAATTGAAATTGCTTAATAGAGAATTCCACTTAGTAGAATGTGGGTTAATGGTGGCCAATCTTTGTTCCCTTTTGGGGAGCACAAGAACTAAATATGTGAAAATACTATAATTGAAATATAGTTTTGCCTATGTAGACAGTAGTACCATGGAGAGGGCATGAATTTAGAAAGCTTTTTTCTGTACTTCACTATTTCTTTGAATTTAGAAAGCTTTATTCTGTACTTCACCATTTCTTTTCTTATTTTATTTTTTAAAGAAATCTTTATTTTTGTAAGTATTACATATGTCTTCTTTTTCCCCCATTGACCCCTTCTACCCCAACCCTGCCCCTTGCTCCAGGCCTTCACCACACAATTGCCTATGCCCGTGGGTTATGCATATATCCATACAATTTCTTTGGTTGATCTCTTTCCATCCACCCCTGCCTTCCATATGAGATTGGACAGTCTATTCCATTCTTCTATGTGTATGGATCTAATTTGTTCATCAGTTTATTTTTTTTTTTTTATTATATTCCACCTGTGAGTGAGATCATGTGATACCTTTTTCTAATTTGAGAAAACTTAGGTAAGAAATTCAAACTGTCTGGCCCTCAGTTTTTATCTGTAAAGTGAGAATACTATCTTAATCACAGGATTGTTTTGAGATATAATATGTTAATCTCTCTCTTAAAAAAGATTTATTGCATGCCTATTTTGTGACAGGCACTGTACTAGGCCCTTTGACTTTAGTGGTGACTAAGACATGATCCCTAATTTCAGTGGCACAATTACAGCACGAATAAGAACAGTACAGCCCTAACCGCTTTGGCTCAGTGGATAGAGCATTGGCCTGCAGACTGAAGGCTCCCAGGTTCGATTCCAGTCAAGGGCATGTACCTTGGTTGTGGGCACATCCCCATCGAAGTTTCTAACTCTCTATCCCTCTCCTTTCCTCTCTGTAAAAAGAATCAATAATATATATATATATATATATATATATATATATATATATATATATATATATAGAGAGAGAGAGAGAGAGAGAGAGAGAGAGAGAGTACAATGATATGACATTTATTTGCGCACATATCAGATATTTTATATTGTGTCCTATGATCCCAGGAACTTTGAAAGATGGATATAGGACTTACTGTTTAACAGTGGAGAGATTTAGGGTACTTGTTTAAAGTCAGAGTCATAGCTAGAATATTAACCTAGATCTGTCTTCAAAACCCGGTATTTTTTTTTTACCCCCATGGTGCATAGTTTCTATTAAAACACCGGTACATAACCAAATACTAAATGTAAATAATAGTTATAAAATCTGTTAATAAGGTCTACATTTATATTATTAATGATACAAAAACTTGGAAGCTTAAAATTTTACATTTTTCCAAATAAGTTTTAGTGGTTTTTTTTAAAGGCAGAATTTCTACTTCCATCATTGTCAACATGATATACATTCTGTTCATAATGTTGACATGAAGGCATTGCAAGATCCTTGTATTCATTTTGTAGTGCTGTATAACAAATAACCACAAATGTAGCAGCTTAAAATAGCACCCATTTATTAGCTCACAGATTTGTAGAACACAATTCTGGCCACAGTGGGGCTGGGTTCTAGAAAGGCATTATCCAGGCCACATTCTCATATGGGTCCTGTTCCAAGCTCACATGATTATGGCAGAATTTAATTCCTGGTGGTTGTAGGACTGAGGTCCTGTTTCTATGCTGGATGTCTGCTAAGGGCTTTTCTCAGATCCTAGAGGTTACCCCATTTCTTTGCCATACAGCCTATTCCACACTTCAAGCCAGCAAAGGAACACCATCCTCTCATTGAATCCCTGTGACATGTTAGATTTCTTATGCCAGGAAGAGCACAGATCCTTTCCAGGGCTCACTTGACTAGGTCAGCGCTCTCTGAGGCCAATCTCTTTTTCTTAAAATCAACTGATTAGGGCTTTAAGGACACCAAGCAAAATCCCTTTGGTCCTGTGACACAACAATCCTGGGAATGAAATCCATCCCATTCATAATCCCTCCTGAACTGCAAGGGAAAGAAATTATAAAAGGCTGATTGCAGGGATTCTGGGTTTGATTAAATAACTGAGCGTATAGCAAATTCAGTGCCTCAAAAACCCAACACAATCCTAAAATATCAAGTTAAAATATGGCTTGAATTTTAGTGTAACTTTTAGTGTGACCTTCTTTTGTGGAAACGGATGCTCTCTGGGTTTGTGAAGGTTTACCATGTACAGCCAAACCTCAGACATGCTGCAGGTCGGGTTCTAGACACAACAAAATGAGTAATGCGATAGAGCAAGCTGTTATCTTTTTGCTGGTGGAAGGTTTGGCATTCAATTAGTAAACATCAATGAAGCATAATAAGCAAAGCACAATAAAGTAAGGTATGCCTGTATATATTTGAAAGAGAGGCCCACAAAATATTGGAGTGATCTGTTTACTTTTTTTGGTTCTCCCAATTTGTACACAGTGATAAGAGAAATGAAGTAGTGGGTTTTTAATATTACTTCAGCTTGGCAACAAAATTTAATCGATCTCTTCATAACATTCCTTTGCCTTTTCACCAAAGGAGTTTATCTTCTGGGGAGACATTGTACCAAACTAGGAATTGGGAGAGAGTTGTCAGCGATAGAGTGAGTGGAATGGCAGCATGGACGCTCTTGGTTTATTTTTCTTAATCCTGAGGTGGGTTAATGGGGGGATAAGGGCACATGTGTAATACCTTAATTGATAAAGAAAAAAATGTGATGAGTAAGACTGAGTCAGAACTGCATTTGTGGGCCATGTCCTAGTTCCTGCCTCTATGTGATGGCTACAGTAACTTTCTGATAGGTCCTGCTTCTCTTGGATTCAATGTCCACATGGCTGCCAAAAAAGATTTTTAATAAATCAGGTCATTTTTTTTTTCCTACTTGAGCCTTTCCAATCACTTGTCATTGCTCTTAGAGTAAAATACAAACTCTCTTAACATGCTCTTAAGACCTAACATGAGCTTGCCCCAGCAAACTCTTCCCGTCTCTTATCACTCATTTTGTATCACTAAATTCTAGCCACAACTGATTGCTCAGTTGCTCTTCTTTTGGAGTCTCTTATTCCCTGTCTTTTCATACCAGGCTCCTTCTCATCCAAGGCTTGGTACCAGTTCCTCTTCCCAGAGGCCTTTCCTTACTACCCACAAGCGTCTGTTCTTCACCCATTCCCATTCTTCAAGCTCACGGGCCCATCTGCCTTGTTCACTGCTGGACCTCAAATACCCAGAAGAGTATTCTAGCCATGGTGGGCTTTCAATAAATGTTTGTGTAATAAGTGAAAAATGAGTGGCCAGACCAGGGTCAAATATTCCTCTTATTTTCACTAATAGATCCTAAGGTTGTTGAAGATTGTTTTCTTGTAGAGAGAGAGGCCAGTGAAAGAACATTTCATTGTCAGTTGATCTGGAACAAAAGATCAGATACTGACTGTATTTTGAAGGTAGAGCCCAGAGAATTGACTGTGGGACCAGATGTTGGGTGTGAGAGAAACCAAGTAGTCAAGGATGACTCCATGATATTTGGCCTGAACACCTGGAGAAATGGAGTTACCACTACTGAGATGGCAAAAACCAAGAGGGGAGGTATGGTGGGGGTGGGTAGAGGGGTATCAAGAGTCAGTTTGGGACATGCAAACTTAAAATCCTTAGTTCACTCAGCCTCAGTTTTCTCAGTGGTAAGGAGGGGTTCATAAATCTTCACATAATAATTGTAAGGATTTGATAAGTTGTGTGTTTTTTTTGGGGGGGGGGGCGAGATTTGATAAGTTAATGTTTCCAACTCAAAAAATAAAATAAAATAAAGTGGTAGAGGAAAAGAAGTTGACTAATAATAGTCATGAAATCATGGAGCTTTTACCAGATCCTTCAGGCATATGAAAACCTAAGAATAACTCAAGAAGGTTTTTCCTGTAGGATTTTAGGCTCAATGGAAATGCGCTTCCTTTGGTGTAGGAATAGATTCAGTAATTCAGTTGGAAATTAAAGTGGCATTGATTCAGGCCACCTGAAAACATCAGTCTCTTGGTGGCTCTGCAACCATGGGAGCATCTAAAAAGCCTGCCTTCTATTCACTCACTAAACTGCCCTATGGCTATTTCAACCATCAATAGTATCCCTACTGAGTCTCTGCCATGTACAGGGCAAAATGCTGGAATCTGGAAAGCTTGTGTCTCAAAGATAAGAATTGATAGTGTTGTTATATTCTGGGGATGATTGTGAACATTTACCAGAGTTCAGCGTTATAAGTTTAACACAAGAAATGTGTGACTAGCATTGTGGTGTGAAAGCCCGTAAAATGTCCTCGCACGGGGATGCAGTGGAGGATTTGAAAGGGTTTGTTTCAGAGCAACGCCAGTGCTTGCCTTGTGCACTATTCAGAAGTGTTCCTCACCCAGCAAGTCCTCCAGTCTAGGCAAACTCTGAAATGCTTTCAGTGCATATACCTGGCTTTATTGTTACAGGAGAAACTTCGTAGATAAAAATATGGCCTTAAGCCATATTTTTTATCAGATGCTAATAAACATAATTTTTAAGAGTTCTCAGCAAATTTCATTGGAAGTCTTAATATCACAATTTCCTTTCTATAGGACAGGAGCTGCATTTTCACTGTTTGGGTAACACATGTTCCACTTGATAGAAGCTTCCTTACTACCTAAAGCTCCTCGTGTTACTTTTTGTCAGTAGTCATTTTAAGACTAATTATTTACGAATTCATCTTCTGTTCCAGAGTAAGTTTCAGAAAAGCTAAGGCTCACATCTGTTTTACTCTTAGGTCACAGTAAGAGCAAGGGTAGGGTATCTAGTTGTACTACTTCCTCACTTCTGTCCCCTGAGTCAGTCTTTACAGGAAGACAACTCTTGCTTCAAGGTAAATTCTTGGCACATTACACATACAGGCATTCACCATAGGAGCCCATAATAATAACTGTAGATAATGTTCACTGAGCACTTGAGGGGTCAGGCTTTGTTTTTAGCCTTTTTCATATCTTAACTTTGTTAATTAACAATAGTCATTCAAGGTATCATTACTTACTGTACTGGTGTACCAACTGAGGAACAGAGAGTTGTTAGACTGTCCGAGGTCACACAGATTGTAAGTTAGAATTGGTTTCAAACCCAGGCAGTGCGGCTGTGGAGCCCTGTTCTCAGTTGGGGTATACTACCTCCTTCCATAAATCACAGCTTAGGGGAAATGTGGTGGAAAACACTTAAGCAATTAGTTTTTTGACTATCAATTAGCAGGACTTAAAGTTGTGATAGCAAATATTAATCATTATTTCTGTTTTCTTTTTCCCCAGTTTCATGGTTTTCTCCAAATGAAAATATCCTTATTGTTATTTTCCCAATGTTGGCTGTACTTCTATTCTGGGGACAGTTTGGTATTGTGAGTAAGTACTTGTTTCTATTTTCATTTATGTTTTAGTGTTGAAATTGTCATTTCTAGGAGGCAGTATTGGTGAAATAATATATTTAAATTATGTTAGGAAGTGTGATAATGTTATAAATGAGAATATACAGTCTTAATATTCTCCTTGAAGTATATATTGTCCCTCATAATTTGCTGCAGTTCCTAAGTGTTCTTTTTCCTTAAAGAATGAATAGTGAGAATCCTAATAATAACATATCTAAAACTCATGCTGGTTTTAATGTTTACAGAGGATTTACACACACATTATTGGAGAGGAGATGGTCACAGCTTACATTACAGTGTTAAGATAGGATTTTGCACTTCTGAGCATTAAGACTTCCCCCTCTTCATTTTCCCAGTTTGAACTTCTCTGTATACATGTGTGCATCTTTGGAAAAGCCCAGTTTGAACCATGTTGTCATCCTTACTGTGCAGTTCTGCAGCCCCTAAGGAAGTAGTTGCAAGAGGGTGTGTTCTTTGATCATTTTTTGCTGTAAAAGCCATGTGTCTAAACTTCTCAGGGCAGATCTTGGTGCGGCATCAGATGTAACATGAACAATGTAGAATTGTCACTGCTAAGTAGAAAGGTGTGCATTCTGGTTGATGATTATGCTCAACCAGGTACAGTTGACCCTCAAACTGGTTTGATTATGTGGATCCACTTAGATGTGGAATTTTTTTTTTCAGAAAATACCATAAATGTATTTTCTCTTCCTTACGATTTTCTTAATAACATTTTCTATTGTCTAAGTTACTTCATTATAAGAATACAGTATTTGATACATATAACATACAAAATATGTGTTAGTCAACTGTTAATTTTATCTGTAAGGATTCTGGTCAACAGTACGGTATTAGTAGTTAAGTTTTTGGGGAGTTTAAAGTCATATGTGGATTTAAAAATATATATATTTTTATTGATTTCAGAGAGGAAGAGAGAAGGAGAGAGAGATAGAAACATCAGTGATGAGAGAGAGTCATTGATTGGCTGCCTCCTGCACACCCCACACTGGGGATCAAGCCGACAGCCCACAGCCTGGGCATGTGCCCTGACTGGGAATCAAACCATGACCTACTGGTTCATAGGTTCATGGTCAACCACTGAACCATGCCAGCTGGGCCATATGTGGATTTTTGATTGCATGATGTGGGGGCATCAGCTCTCCTAAACCCTGCGTTATTCAAGGGTCAACTGTATTTCCACACCAGTTTGGTAAAGGAAATTTACTAAATTAGTGAAGCTTTGAGGTGACATTCTAAACTTTTAAACTTTTGATCTGTAAGATATATTCCTTGTCTTCCAATAGTCCACTGAAATAGTCATTGAAGGCCAGTGAACATATATGCAAGGCAAAAAATAATGCTGATTATATGTATTTATTGCATTCTGTAAACTTTAAAACAGTGTAAACTAGTAAAATATTGTAGTGGATTGGCCTATTGTAAATTTCCCAAGTCTTACTTTTACTTGAGAGTTTAAGGAATATATATCTAAAATGATAATATAAAAATGGAGAAGGGGATGACTGGGTATGTATTTTAAGGGCTCTCCTCAATGGATGGCACACTGGAAATGCTTTGTGATTTCAAAGGCAAAAAAAGGGGAAGTAAAAGGCTAACAGTGACAACAGTCAAGACATGTCACAACTCTTACTTTCAAAATGGTGTCTAGAAGTTCTGTGTAAATTTTCATACAAATTTCAAAAGGCCTTTTATATCAAGCAAAAGGCTGGTAAAGCATCCAGACCTCATCAATCATCCCGGATATTAGGGAAGGCCTTGAACCTTGGTGGCAAACCCCAGCATTAAGACCTTTATCATATAATTAAGGTCGGGACTTGTCTTTCTTTAAGAACATAAAGTCTTTTCAGAGTGTGATTTGTTGCATTTGGATTGACTTCGGTTTGTTGGTCATGGCATTCTCATTAGTAACATTATTTTCAGAGGACTGGACCAGGAGTGAGTGTTGCTATCAGCAATGCTTTGAAAAAATAAGATTTATAAATTTGTTTTCTGACTAAAAATGTAATACATATCACTTTAGAATACCTTATACAATACTAGAGGCCCAGTGCACAGATTTGTGTACCAGTGGGGTGCCTTGGTTTGGCCTGCAATCTGGAACTCCTTGGGGGATGTCAGAGAGTCTGTTTCGGTTCGATTCCCTTCCCTCTGAGATTCCCTCCTCCCTTCCATCTGAGATTCATCAGTCTGTTCCATGTTTCCATGCCTGTGGTTTCTGCTCCTGCATTGAGCAAGCCCCCCGGTTGTCAGTGTGTGTCATAACTACTGTCTGGTCGAATGGTCGGCTGGTCAGCCGGTTACTTAGGCTTTTATATATAGAGATAGGAAGTTATAGAGAATAAACAATAATAATCTAGAATCCCACAACCTAGAAATAAACTATTGGTCTAGAGTAGTGAATTTTCTGCTTTCTTTTCTGTCTTTTTTCTATATATTTTTGTTACCTTTCTTAAAAAAAGAAAAGCCAAAATGGGGTCATATAGCTTATATACTTGTACATAATGATTCCCCCGCCTATGTTTTCAGAAATCTTGTTATCACTTCCTCTGCTCTATTTTCACAGATGCGTATAATTTACTCAATTCTCATCTTGATTAATATTAAGGATGTTTTTATTTTTTATACTAGGGAAGTAAGGCTGCTAAAGATATGTAAAACTATAAATGGCAGAGATATTTTGAGGCTTTTGATACGTACTACTAAGTGTTTTCTGGAAACATTGCATCATTTACTACTGCAGATGAGAATACCTAACTTACTCCACCCAGTCCTAACATCTTTATAATTATAAAATCTTTGCTAATTTGATGGATGAAAAACATCCTGTTTTAATTTTCATTTTTGTGTTAGTGAGGTGAATGTTCTTTTTTATATTTATTCTACTGGTCATGTTTTAAGGAATATACTTATGAACCTAAATATTTTGATGACAATATTTTATTTAGGCTCGTCTTAGAACAAATAACTGTGGTGTGTGTGTGTGTGTGTGTGACATAATATATTTGATTCACTCAGCCTGGATTCATATTTGAATGTGTGTATAAAAATATCCCCTAAACATTTGTGGAGTACTTGTGCTGTGTGATGGGTTCATTGTAAAGTACTATCCACCTTGGACTTGCATGTCTATTTCCTTCACCGGGTCAAGGAAGTTTTCATCATTATTTTTTCAAATAGGTTTCCAATTTCTTGCTCCCTCTCTTCTCCTTCCAGTACCCTCATGTTGGGAATATTGATAAGCTGAATCAAGGAACTTAAGCTGAAGTTGTCCCAGAGGCGCCTTACACTGTCCTGACTTTTTTTTGGTGGGGGGCTGAAGGAGGGGGTGGGGGCTAGGAGGGGTAAGATTTGTTTTTCTTTTTTTTAAAATATATTTTTATTACATAAAGTATTACAAAGATTAGTACATATATCTCTTTTTTCCCTGCCCTTCCCCATGCCTCCCCTTCCCCCCAGTGTTTTCTGTCCATTGGTTATGCTTAAATGCATACATAAAAGTCCTTTGGTTGATCTACTACATGCCCCCCCTCAACCCTCCCTGTCCTTGTTGCTGTAATTTGACAGTCTGATGCTGCTCTGCCTCTGTATCTATTTTTGTTCACCAGTTTATAATGGTTATTATTATCCATAGATGAGTGAGGACATGTGGTATTTTTCTTTCATTGACTGGTTTATTTCACTTAGCATTATGCTCTCCAGTTCCATCCATGCTGCTGCAAATGATAAGAATTCCTTCCTTTTTACAGCAGCATAGTATTCCATTGTGTAGATATATCACAGTTTGCTGTTCTGATTGGATGTTTTTTGCTTTCTTATCTTTCAAATCCCTGATTTAATTCTCTGCTTCAGCTACTCTATTGTTAATTCCCTATAATGTAGTCTTCCTTTCAGTTATTGCATTCTTCATTTCTGACTGGTTCTTTATGTTGTCTATATCCTTTATGTTTCCTATCTCTTTATTGAAGTTCTCATTGAAATATTTGAGCATCCTCATAACCAGTGCTTTAAATTCTGCAGCTGATATATTGTTTGTCAGTTTTGTTTAGTCCTTTACTGGAGTTTTGTTCTCTTCTTTAGTTTGGGACATGTTTCCTTCTCTCCTCATTTTGGTAGCCTCCCTATGTTTGTTTCTATGTACTAGGTAGAGCTGCTATGTCTACCAGTCTTGGTAGAGTAGCCCTCTATAGTAGGTGTCCCGTAGGGCCTAGTGGCACAGCATCCCCTGTCACCCAAGCTAGGCTCTCCAGGTGTGCCCCCTTGTGGGCTGTGTGCACCCTTCTGTTATAGTTCAGCTTTGATTGTTATTGACATGTTATTGGGAGGGATTTAACCCCAGGACAGTCAGCTGTGAGGACTGACAGCAACCACAGCACAGGATCTGCTGTGCAGGGCCCAACTTCACAGAGCAAGACTCACTTCATCAGAGCTCTGGTGCCTGATGAGTGTCTCTCTGGTGGAAGTGGTTGGGTGGTGCTCCAAAGCTGGCCACCAAATATGCGAGGTCTAGTAAGTGCAGGCCCTTTTGCCTGTGCCTTGTCCAGGGCATGAGGTACAAAGCAATCTGCAGATGGCTGTTACTTGTGCTGTGCTTGGAGTTGTCAAGGCTGGCTACCACTAGTACTGCACCTGGGGCCACTTACTAGTAAGAGGTATAGGGCACACTGAGGCCAGATGCTGCTTGCTTTGGGCTTGTGAACATTTGAGAGATTTTAAGAAAATTTGGAGCATGAGCCCAGACAGGCTGTTTGTATGGAAAAGCCACTGGAAAGGACTTGGATGAGCCTGCAATTTGGATGGGACTGAGTCTAAGGGAATCACTAGGGACGGGCTAACAGTATGAGCTTGGTTGATGGAGACACAGATATGGGACTCACCTGCTGGCTCTTTCAGAGGAAGTCTCAGCAAAGGAACAAGGGCTTTTGCCAGTACTATGTCTGGGAAAAAGCTGACTCTAGCCCTGCCCTGAAAGCCAGATAATTGAGCTTCTCCAGGTTTGTCCCTGACACATCTTTGAGGTTTCAGCCCTGAGGCTAGAGTTCAGAGCCAATGAGTCCAAGAATTCCTTGTTTGGGCCTTTTCCAAGGAATTGCCTGGGAGGTACCTCAGGATCCATTTGTCTCCCTCAGCCACAATTCCCATTGCTTTTTACAGTCAGAAGTATTGGAGACTTTTTTCCTGGTGCTGGAATCCTGGACTGGGGCAGCTGGTGGGGCTGGGACACTGCCCTCCTCAGGAAGGACCTCCACAGTGGAGATATCCCTTCCAATTTTTATCCACCATCTGTTGTTGTGGAGCAGTCTGTTTTTTCTCTCTGCCCCTTCTACCATTTTCTATGTGGCTTTTTCTTTTATATCCTTAGTTGTAGGAGTTCCATTCAGCTAGATTTCAGGAAGTTCTCGGTCACAATTGTTCTGTAGGTTAGTCGTGGTTTTTATGTAGTCATGGGAGGATGCAAATACTGTGTTTACCTATCTGCCATATTAACCTAAACTTGGGTTATATACTTTTTAGAGTGTGGTATCTTATAACTCTTAAACTATAAGTAATAACTCTTTAACTTCTTTGATGACCCTGTAAGGTCTGTACTTGATCACAGGGAATTTCTCTCAGTGGTTTTACTAGCTCTGCATGCCCATCTTTTGGTGGTTTAAGACAAAACCTAAAACTTTCTTAGGTCAAACATTCATAAAGACAGCAGCTTGTTTTTTCACTTTGAGGAAAAAAGAGTTTCCTTTCCCAGAGCATTATCTTGAATTGATCTCAGGAGGCCATTGATCCTCCTGAGGACAAAGCCTGAGAAGACTTCTGAACTGCTGAGTCAAGCCAAGAGCTCTCATATACAGTGAGATGTAGACCACCTTTGAAAGACAAAGGTATACTACAGGGAAGTGTCTATAAATACCTTTGCCTTTAGTTTTAACTTACCAATTTGTAAGTTGAGTCTTATACTTAGCAAGCAGCTCACAGATAACTGGAATCAAACACCAATCTTTAACCAAAGTAACAAATCTCTGACAGTGCTGCATTTCAGGCACTTTGTTTTGTTCTGACTCACAGTTTCCATTCCACTGATGATTAAGTTCCTGGTTGATTTTCATGGTTCCTCTTCCTCATTCTTTGATAGTATAACAGGTACTTTCCATCACTGAGATGTTTGATAAATTATTTCAAGCACTGCTTATCAAGACCCTTTGTTCCTGCAAGATTAAGGTTCGGCTAACATTTTGAAATTCTTTGAGAGGCATATCTAAGCATACCTTTCCCGTCACTGAACTTTTGTTGTTTACAAGGAGTCTTTGCTTTACACAGACCTGGGAGACCATAAGCATGACCATGTAAGGCAAAACTCTGTAAAGCAATTTAATAATGAGTATGAGAAATTACTATTGCTTCATGATCCCTAAATTTTTTTTATCAAAACATTAAAAACTCTCATATTTTACACCTAAAACTAATATAATAGCATATGCCAACTGTAGCTGAAAAAAAATTTTTTAACTCTCAGTAATAACTGTATTAGGAAGTGAAACAATTATAAAACTAATATTTAGTACATGGTAAATTAAAATATTACAAACATTGAAAATGAAAACATTTTTATCAAGGGTGGTTTAAATAATGCTTGTCATATATCCTTGAATATAGAGCAGGCATCCTTTCTATGCTTGGTGAATTGTCATACTTCTAAGTTCAGATCAGCTTCCAGCATTTTATCCTTTTCATGTTCAGTGTCATGAACAATATCTGAGTTTCTTTCATGTGAAGGTTTCTGTTTTGGTTTTTTTTGCCAGAGTCACTTCATTTTTTAAGAAAATTGATTTTGGGGAGAGAGAATGGAAGAGGGAGAGAGAGAAAAAAAGAAATATGTATTGGCTGCCTCCCAAAGGCACCTGACTAGATATCTTGGGCACAACCTGGGTATGTGCTCTGGCCAAGAATCAACCAGTGACCTGTCAGTGCATGGGATGCACTCACCTAACTGAGCCACATCGCCCAGTGCCAGAGTCACATTTTATTCGACATCTTTATTCTTTGTGTCACAACCTCCTCTGTGTCCTAATTTATACCAATACGTTCACATTTACTAAGTTTCCCTGGCTGCATATCTAGTCTCTTGAATAGCAGTAGTGTTGACATTCCCACAGTCAGCAATTTCTTCTGTGATGTCATTTATGTTCTATTCGAATTTCACTTTTAGCATTATCACTTTTCATTTCTTTGCTCTTTCGTCTTTATTGCCCAGTTTCCTCTTTTGGTTATCCATTGTAAAATGTCACAGTGGTTTATCACTGGGAAGCAGGAGGTAGCACAGCATATGCTTTCCTGTCTGTGTGTGAGGGGAATAGCAGATGTGCAGTGACCATCCCCAACAGTCTTGGAAAAAAGTGACAGGATTGGTCACTAATTATGATGCACATTTGTTATTTAGATAGTGATTTGTGGACAACTGAACAGATGGCAGTGAAGTTTACACTTTATGCAATGACTCAGTGAATATATTGTGGTACTGAAATTTGAACTGTCATTTTACAGGACTTGTATTATTTAACTAAATAAATCATGGTATCTCAAGTTCATGAATATGACAATTGTGCAAAGCCAGGGCTACTGTAATTTATTTCAAACTTGTACAATCTAGGCATCTTTCATTTCATTTCCTAAGTTTGTACTTCTTGCATAAAATTATTTCACAAGGATTTTGGATACTATTCAGAGGTATTTGGGTAGCTGTCCCTGAAGAAATCATTGCTGGGAGTTCAAGGGAAGCATTCTCTATCACAACAGTCTTGAGATCCTGTTAAGTCCTTGAGTTCAATCTTGAGGACTAGCTTAATATTGAAAGTAATTGGGCCATGAAAGCACATTTTAAAGTAATAGTAGAACAGGGAATGCCTTTGTAGATTAGAGAATTTATTTTGAAGAAATGAGGACATATCCTAATGTGCACTATGAAATTTCTATCAAAGAAGGGAAAATATCATTATCTACACTAATAAAAGAGAAATATGCAAATTGGTGTCACTCTACTATACTCCAAGCCACACCCACCAGCCAATCAGAGCAACTATATGCAAATTAACCCAAACAAGGTGGCAGCCAGTAGCCACAGAGCTAAGCAGGATGCTTGGTTGCCCTGGTGATGGAGGAAGCCAAGCTTCCTGCCTGCCCTGGCAGGCTATGGCCTCTCCTCAAGGCAACAAGTTTCAATTATAGAAGATAAATAAATCCCAGATACCTGCTTCCAGCCAGCCTGGCTGGGAGCTTGGGTGGCTGGGGGACGTGGCCAGCCAGCAAACAGCCATCAGCCCCTCACCCAGAATGGCCACACCCTCATGGGGTGGAGGTCCCTGCTGGGGGGCATGGCAAGCCTGCAAAGAGCCATCAGCCCCTCACCCAGGTTGGCCAGGCACCCCGTGTGGCACCCTACCCTGAAGGGGCTGTGGCCAGCCTGCAAACAGCCATCAGCTCCTCACCCAGGATGACCACATCGCTGGAGGCTTGGCCAGCCTGCAAACAGCCATCAGCCATTCAGCCAGACTGGCCAGGCACCCGAACAGGACCCCCTCTGCCCTGAAGGGACTGTGGCCAGCCTGCAAACAGCCATCAGCCACTCACCTAGGCTGGCCAGGCACTCCAGCAGGACCCCCTTCCATGAAGGGGGTATGGACAGTCTGAAAATGGCCCTCAGCCCCTCTCCCAAGCTGGCCAGGTACCCCAGTGAGAACCCCACCCTGATCCAGGACACCCTTCAGGGCAAACCAGCCAGCCCACACCCATGCACCAGTCCTCTATCCTATATAATAAAGGGTAATATGCAAATTGACCTTAACAGCAGAGCCATTGGGAATGACTGGTCACTATGACACACACTGACCACCAGGGGGCAGACACTCAATGCAAGAACTGCCCCCTGGTGGTCAGTGCACTCCCACAGGGGGAGCTCTGCTCAGCCACAAGCCAAGCTGTCAGCTGCCAGTACAGCGGCAGTGGTGGAAACCTCTCCTGCCTCCTCAGCAACACTAAGGATGTCTGATTGCATCTTAGGCCTGCTCCCCACTGGCAAGTAGACATCCCCCGAGGGCTCTCTGGCTTCCAGAGGGATATGTGATGCCAACTTAGGCCTGATCGCCTGGGAAGCAGGCCTAAGCCAGCAGGTGGACATCCTCCAAGGGTTCCCAGACAGTGAGAGGGCACAGGCTGGGCTGAGGGGCCCCTCCGAGTGCACAAAATTTTGTGCACTGGACCTCTAGTCATAAATATTATGACAATGAGTCATTCTGTGACCTAGTTGATGCCCCTATTAATAGAATTATGTTATTGAGTTTACTCTGAATTCTATTAAATAATGTTGAACTCCCAGTGTTTTTCCTTGGTCCCATCCAGATAATTTTCACATTCTGCTGTTAAATAATGTTTTATGCACTGATTTTATTATAGGAGGAACTGAACAAAACCATAGCTCAGCAATATACTCTTTTACAGACATTAGTTGATATTCCTTTGACCCTTTCCAAACTCAAACACCCCACCTTGCTGCATATACTCTGAAGTTAAGGTATCATCACAAGACTGGGGAACGTTTGGAACCAAGAAAAGGAAGTTAGTGTGTTAGACAGCCTCCTCTTTAACCTTTTATATCCAAGGTGCTTGCTGCACAAAGCCTGGGCTCTTTGTTTCTGGGTCTTATAGACTGAGAATGTAATTTCTAGTTATGATTTATTTTGACAAAATAGTGTCATCAAAGCAAGTTGGACAGTGTATTGAGTTTATTATGAAATTATTATACTTGCTTTCTATTTTTTTGTGTGTATGTTTGTATGAGTGTTCTAAGTACTTTTAAAATAGTGTTTTGAATTCAATTAAATAAATTGTAAAACTTGAAATTATAATTTTATTTTAAAAGTTATCATATGCTTTATCATGCCATGGAGACAATGTTGATTTTCAGCTCAATAAATACAAAAAAATCCAAAAGATCTTGTGTCAGAAAATATCACTCTAATAATACAATCAAACACATCTACCCTTTATGATTTACTAGGGGCCCGGTGCACAAAAATTTGTGCACTCGGGGTGGAGGGAG
Organism: Murina feae; assembly: GCA_004026665.1. Taxonomy (NCBI): domain Eukaryota; kingdom Metazoa; phylum Chordata; class Mammalia; order Chiroptera; family Vespertilionidae; genus Murina; species Murina feae. Next base: position 61,791 of record PVJC01004724.1, read on the forward strand.
TCCCTCAGCCCAGCCTGTGCCCTCTGACAGTCTGGGACCCCTCAGTGGATGTCCTATGATGGCCCCAGTCTGCCAGGCGCCTTGTGTGTGTGTGTGTGTGTATGTGTGTGTGTCACCACTGGGGACCTGCCCCCAGCCGCATCTGAGGCTCGGAGCAGTCCTCCTGTGTGTGTCTACCTGCCGGGGGCCTGCCCCCAGGCTTGGAGCAGGCATCCCCTCTATGTTGATCTCTCAGACTCTTGCCCTCCTCTGCATGTTGTTCTCTTTTTTGAGCATGGCCAGGGCTGGGTGCGGCCTGCCTCCCAAGCTTGCCTACTGCCCATCTTCCTCCAGCCACCAGAAAGCAGGGAAAACCCCCCCTTGTGGTCAGGCTAGCCTTTTCCTGCTCCCTGATCCCCGGAAGGGACCTGGGAAGCCGCCAAGCAGGCCGCCAACTCTTTCCCACTCACCCGTCCCCTGCTGCCTTACTTTCCCACTTCCCTGTGCCACCAAGGGGTCTGGGAGCTGCCAAGCAGGACCCCGGCCCCTGCAGCCTTGCTTTCCCGCTCCACGATGCCCCTCAAAGGGCCTGGGCAGCCACCAAGCAGGCCA
>PVJC01004725.1:0-62364 GCA_004026665.1 Murina feae
GGCAGCGGGGGGTCAGTGGCCTGCTTGGTGGGCTTCCCAGGCCCCTTGTGGGGCACCAGGAAGCGGGAAAGAGGCGGAGGGGGGTCTCGGCCTGCTTGGAGGCTGCCCAGGCCCTTTGCGGGGCATCGAGGAGCAGGAAAGTAAGACTGCAGGGGCCAGGATCCTACTTGGCAGCTCCCCAGACGCCTTCGTGGCACCGGGGAGTGGGAAAGGAAGGCAGCAGGGGACGGGTGAGTGGGAAAAAGTCGGCGGCCTGCTTGGCGGCTTCCCAGGTCCCTTCCGGGGATCAGGGAGCAGGAAAAGGCTGGCCTAACCATGAGGCGGGGTTTTCCCTGCTTTCTGGTGGCTGGAGGAAGATGGGCAGTAGGCAAGCTTGGGAGGCAGGCAGCACCTAGCCCTGGCCACAGCTCAAAAAAGAGAACAACATGCAGGGGAGGGCAAGAGTCTGAGAGATCAACATAGAGGGGGTGCTTGCTCCAAGCCTGGGGGCAGGCCCCCAGCAGGTAGACACACACAGGAGGACTGCTCTGAGCCTCAGATGTGGCTGGGGGCAGGTCCCCAGTGGCGACACACACACACACACACACACACACACACACAAAAGGTTCCTGGAAGACTGGGGCCATCATGGGACATCCACTGATGTGGTTCCAGATTGTGAGAGGGGGCAGGCTGGGCTGAGGGACCCCCACCCTCCCCCAGTGCACAAATTTCGTGCACCGGGCCCCTAGTAGATAGATGAAGTTCCTAGAGTAGTCAACTTCACAGACACTAAGACTGAAAGTATAAGGCGGTTGCCAGGGGCTAGGGAAGAGGGAAGTGGCAAGCTGTGGTTTAATGGATACAGGGTGTCAATCTGGCAAGATGAAGAAGTCCAGAGAAGATTGCACAACAATGTGAATATATTTAGCACTACTGAACTATACCCTTAGAAACGGATAAGATGGTAAAATTTTGTGTGTTTAATATTTTTATTGATTTCAGAGAGGAAGGGAGACAGATAGAAACATCAACGATGAAAGAGAATCAACTATCAGCTGCCTCCTGCACACCACACACCAGGGATTGAGCCCAAACCGGGGCATGTGCCCTGACAGAGAATTGAACTGTGACCTTCTGGTTCATAGGTTGATGCTCAACCACTGAGCCACACCGGTCGGCCGATAGTATACTTTGTTATATACTTTTCACTACACTTAAAATATATATATTTAAAAGAAATCCCTTGCTTCTGTGGTGCTTACATTCCTGCTCTCTGAAATGCCCACTAGCTGAGGTCCCACCAGCTTTCCTCCTGGGCCCACCCTCCTTCCATTGTGAGGGGCCAGGGTAGAGGTCAAGCAGCCTCAGGGCTCAGTCCCCTGTCCAGCACACTCAAGCCTACCACCCTTGCATTTCTATGCACCTCTGACGGGGCAGGGGGGGGGGGGGGTAGGGCAAGCTCCTCTCCTGAAAGGCTGTCTCTTGCCTTGCTCTCACTGCCGCCCCCTGGAGGAAGGTCATGATAGTCCTACAGGAGACTATGAGAAAACAATCAGGTTTCACCCCAGGGAAATCAGAGGCCCTGTCCTCTTTCCCCTCCCCTAAACCCTCTTGAGAAAGGAGTTTGTTGGTTTGTCACAGATCACCTGAGGGGAGGGGGGTGTGTGTGTATGCATGGTGTGGGGGCAGGAAGATGGAAGTGGTCCCACTAGATTTAGCCAGCTGCCTGAAGGCCACCACACAACCAGACCTCTCCACCAAAGTCCTCTCTGTCCAGATGCTGTCATCAGCCAACCCCATCAGGCGGGGCTGGCCTGGGGTCTGGCTCTCGCCTGTCAGTCCTGACATCTTCAGTAGATAATGGAACGCAAGGATGTGAGAGGCAGAGCAGGTGCATGCTAATGAGGAGATCAATTTTAATTATGATTTTAATTAAACACCCGATCCAGTAGGAAATATGACAAGGACTGGCTAGAGCTGTGCAATCTGAAAGGAGGGAGAGGCAGCTGGAAGAGTTGGGGCCTCGGGGATTTAAAAGAAGTAAAGGGCAGCACTGTTAGGAAATCGAGAAAAACCTGTGCCACCTGAAATTTGCACACAGTAAGCCTTTTCTTTAAAGAGCTCTCAGACATCTGGGCTCCTGAAGGAGAGGCCCTTACTCACAACATGGATGGGCCCTGCCCTCCATTCACATGGGAAATTGAGACCAAATGGGAATGTGACTTGTCTCTCCTGTCTGCCACAGCACTGTCCCTGCCTCTAATACTAGCCGGGTACATATCACACGACATCATTAACTCTTCACAGTCTCCCTGTTTGTTTACAGAGTCAGAGTTGTTTGGGCAAAGCAAAGCCCTTCAAGCTCAAGGCCACCTCTGCAGAGCTCTAGCTATACAACTAGCGAGGAGACACTGAGATGATTGCTTGTGCTCACAGTAGGGATGTCCCTCTGCTACATAGGAATCATACCTACTAAGGGTCCTCCCCAACTTTACACTCTACTCCTGCCCTGAACTCCTGGCACACAGCAGGCCTTCGGGGAATGTGGGTACCATAAATAATTACACAGCGTCCATAAGTCTAATGAGGAGTCAGGAGCAACACCAGTTAGTCAATTATTCTTAGGCGCAGCTATCAGATCTCTGGACACTGTCCTGATGTAAGAAAGCAATGTTCGTGTGCTGTGTGTGTGTCCCTGTATTGCTATGTATGTTGTGTGTCATATATGTGGTAGCAGATGATGGCAGTTGGTGGGAGAAGGAAATTCACGGGGGCAAAGGAACTAATCCTACAGGACTCTTCATAACAGAAAATCACAGAATAATGCAATGGCAGCATTGCAAGAGAGTATTGATGAGCATTGTCCAATAGAACTCCTGCAATGATGGAGATGTTCAATGTCTATCCTGTTACCGTAGCCACTAGCCGCTACTGAGCACTTGAAATGTAGTTAATGTGACTGAAGAGCTAAGTTTTTAATTTAATTTAATTTTGATTGATTTAAATCCACATGTCACTAGTGGCTACATACTGAACAGTAGAGGTGAGACCATCTAATCAAATTCTGTATTTATTCAGAGGAGGAAGCTGAGGCTCAGAGACATCAACCGAGCTCATACACTGGGCTTTCACAGGTGGCACAGTACGACTCAGTCCTGTGATATCTTTCTTGTGCATCGGCAGCATGTTTGTGGAGGGGTTCCACTTCCAGGAAGGGAGTCCCTCTGTAAGGCCCCGCACAAAAGCCAAGCAGATTCTCCCCAGTTCCCAGATAAGCTTGGACTAAGAAGACATAGAGCCCAGGGCAAGGCCTTGAGTAAGAACCCAGCTTCTGCTTCTGCCTTGTCTCCATCACCACCACCAATGCCCCAGCAGACAGGGCCATCTGGTTCTTCCCACCTGGGTGACGTGAGGTCTTTCCAGCCTATTCACCTGCAGCTAACGTCTTGTCATGGGCCTGAATGGAAATCTGAGATTGGAGATGGTGACAGGAGTTAATTGGGATTAGATGTGCATGTTCCATGGTTAGGGAAAGCACAGATGTTCAAGCCAGATCATTTTCTAAATACTCTCTCCTTCTCCCTCTTGGCCTCCTCCCTACCCACCCCCAGCACCCACTCCTCCCAGGCGCTCCGGAGGGGTGTTGATTGGGCTGTTTCTCCTGGCCTGTGTGACTCAATATCAGTTAAACCTTTTCCTAATGAATGAGGTCATTTGTAGGAGGAACGGAGAAAACAGGGACTCCCAGCTTCATGTCCACATGCCCAGCTCCCCCCCTTTCCTTCTCCCTCATGCCTCCTTTGCTGTCTGCTTCATCTCCAGGCTGCCAGTGGAAGAAGTGAAGCCATGGTACCCACCCATCACCCTTATAGGCAGAACACAAAGAACGCTCCTTGTCAAAACACATCTCAGGCCTCCACATTGTCAGGAACTGAAAGTCAGGGTAAATCGGGGCTGTGAATCCCCAGAGAACTCGCCCAGCCTACCCTGAGGCCCCTCGCTGTCGGGGCCATTGAATTTCAAGCTTCAGAGGAATTAGGGTTCTCAGATGCTGGTGCCAGTTCACCAGGAGCATCTTAGAAAAGATGGGTTCAGAATCACCAGTTTCTTTCAAGTAAACGAGGGTTCAAGAAGCCGGAAACATCAGCAATTTCCACCTGTGATTCAAAAAGCACTTTCTTCCCCAGCCCGGCAGGTTCCATATCAGCCGCACCTCAAGGCACGGTCATGCTGTCCCTAAACCTGGCTCTGATTTGAGCACTCAGGACAGAGGCAGCTCGCTGTGGACACAACAGTCTGCCTGGCAAGAGCCTGCCTGTTGGAGCTTTGACAGAAACAGACACAAATGTAAGAGACAGCCTACTGACTTGCAGGGGCACATGGGGGCGAAGAGCATGCAAGGCAAGAAGGCGCCTGCATGGGAGGCCGGCTATGAAGCCATCAGCCGTCAGCGAGGGAATGAGTCAGGGACAGACAGGGCGGGCCCTTCTCCCTCTAAGTGGGGCCTCGGTTAGAGAAAGAAATTCTCTCTTCAGAAGAACTGACAGTGATTGTGCAGCCTCTTACGGGACTCCTTGTAGTGGGCAGCCCGGGACCCCTGGGGTGGGAGCCCACCCTCGTGCCTTCTTCAGTTCCTTTCAACAAAGTCACTGAGCACCTACTCTGGGCTTGCTTTCTCCTGCCACTGGGGACCTGTCTCTCGCTAGAACAATGCCTATTTCTCTTTAATAGGATTCCCCTCTGGAGAACAATGGCTCTGTATAGTGAAGGTGAGGGAGGGGCAATGGCAGGAGCAGAAGAAAGGAGTGATGGGCACTGGGCCTCTTCATTGATATTCAGGTTCTTGCGTGGCTTGGTTTTGTCTTCAGCACTAGCCTGTCTCCTAGAGTGCTGCTTGCATTGGGTGACCTTGAGGGTCCCTGAAGATGAGGGCTCAGCTGTGGAAACGCTGACAGCTCCCTCAGCTCCCTGGCATCTACCTCATCAGCTGGATATGGCTCCAGGCCCCAAACAAGCTCCAGGTGGCCATGTTGCTACATACCTCCAGGGCACTGCGTTCAAAGCCAAACAAAACCAAAACATTGTTATTTTAAACTGCACACCCACACGGTGCTCGGTGCTCGGAGGAGCATCTAGGATGGGAAACCAGCAGAGAAGCAAGATTTCAGCCTGACAGCTGAGGGGAGCACATCTCGCCTTGATTCTGTACAAACATGCTTCTTCTACTGCCTCGGACTGCTGCCCATTATCATTCTTTGCTAGCGATTAGCAAAGACCAGTACAAGCACTTTATTAATACCAATAGCATCTCCCTTCAACCCCATGTCACCATGAATGCTGTGGGCAATATTCTATAGGGGGAGAGAGGAGTGGATAGAGTTGCTTGTCTCTCAAATTGAAGATGTTGCAACCTAGGCTTGGAACTTGAGGAAAATGCTGTCAGTTAGAGAACCAATCCAGGTGGAGCCTTCCTCACACCTACTGACCTTAGCAAACCCATCAACTAGCATTTAGTGGGCACCTGCTATGAATGAGGCATCATGCCAGACTCAGGGGTGTACAAGACAAGATCCCTGTTCTCACGTGAAGAAATTGATGCTATTTGAGGAGATCTATCCACAGCTACTTAGATACAAGCTACACAACTCCAGGGAGTTCATTCACATGGAGCACAGCACAGAGGCCCTGGAGATGACGCCCAAGCTGTGCTATGAGTCGCAGGAGGTGGTACATGCCAAGCGCTGTAAGCAGTGGGGCACTGAGGGACGAAGTGGTGGAGAGACCTCTCCACACTCCTGGCACTTGAGTTTAACTGAGAAAATGATGGGTTTGGTAGTAGTTGCAAGAAGATGGGTGCAGAAGACATTAAAATCAAAACCTCGACCCACACCTACCTCTAACTACCACTCTATCTCTATGTTGACTCCCTTTCCATCCAAACCGCCCCAAAGGCTTATGTACAGATGCTTTCTCCAATGTCTTACTTCAACCCACTTCCAGCCCCTCCCTGCCCATAGCCCACCCCCACACACCACTGCAACTGCTCTGCTCAGACCTCTGGTGACTTCAGTTTGCTCGATCACCTGCACACTCTCTGGAGTCTCCCATCTTCCAGCTCTTCAGCAGTCTGACCAGTTAACCCCTCTTCCCTTCTGAAGGCACTTTCCTTCCGGTCCCTGTAATGTCACATTTCCTTGTTGTCCTCCTAATGCTCTTATTGTGCTTTTTGGCAGCCTCCTCTTTCTTGAGCAAACATCATTGACTCTTTATTATCTGTACAGTTTTAAGTACTTTATATTTTAGTTGCTTTAATCCTCGAAGCAATCCTATGATATAGATGGTGTTGTCCCCATTTCCAAGATGAGAAAACTAAGACACCTAAAGAAGCTTTTCTAGAAAAGCTTAGCTAGGAATTTCAAAAGACAAGATTTGAACAGGTAGTTTGGGTCCTGAACTATGTGGTTAATCACTATGTTATACTGTCTCTTTACCTGACTCTATTAATAAGAACTAGGAGCCCATTGCAGGAAGATTCCTGCAAGAATAGGGCTTCCTGAGCCAGAGCGAAGCAGAGAAGGGAGCGAAGCCTGCCTCGGCTCCCTTCTGTCTCTGCTGCCTCAGCTCCCATCTCTGCCGTCTCGGCTCCACCCCCCCTTCTCCCTCCCTTCTTCACCATCTCTGCTGCCTCAGCTCTGTTCCCTTCTCCTCTTGGCTCCCTTCTGCAGCACTTGGCTTCCTTCTACGCTCTCTTTAGTCTTCGCTCTCCTGTGTATTCAAATTAACCGCCATCTTTGATGGGTTAATTTGCATACAATTGCTCTGATTGGCTGGTGGGCGTGGCTTTGGTGTCTTGGAGTGCTGGTTAATTTGCATATTACTCTTTTATTAGAGTAGATAGCATAGAATAGGCTTTGATAATAAACAACTTCAAGAACCTAATAGCTGAGTATAATAAAAGTTGATTCCATCTCATGCTGAATTTCCAAGACACTGCTGCAGGAATCTGTTCCACACAGTCACTCAGAGGCCCAGACAATAAAGACCCCATCTTGTAGCTGTAGGACAGAAAGAGAAAGATTGAAAAACCACATATGGGCTTTTCCTAGCATTTCCACTCATATTTCTTTGACTAGAACTTGTCACATGACACCACTTAACTAGAACTAGTCCCATAATCCTACCTAACTGCAAGTTGGAAAACATTGAGGAGCAATTAAAACATTTGCTGAGATAACTGTATATGCGATTGTAAACTTTAAATGCTAGAGTTTTTCCAGCCTGAGTCAGGCTTTCATCTTTTTCATGCTTTATTCATTCATTCCTGTACCTATATACTGAGACTTTCCAAGTTTAATCTTCGGCCCAGATCTCAGCCTCATTTCTGAGCTCCAATCTTGTCTATTTAACTGCTTACTTAACGTCTTTAAAAGGGTATCTCAAAAGCTTCTTAAATTTAACATATTCAAAACAAAGCCCTTGGAGTTCTCCCTCATCACAATTTCTCTCCTCAGTTTTAAGGAAACTATCTCATTTCAATAAATGACACCTCTTGCCATTTAGTCATTTCTGCAGGAATCTGGAAATTCTTTCCACCCCCTCCTCTAACTTCCAATATTTGAACTTTCACCAAGTTTGAATCTACCTTCAAAATAATGTTAAATGTACTCAGTTTTACCAGCACTGTCACTCTTGTCTAAGCCACGATCATTTCCTGCCTAGACTACTGTCACAGCCTTCTCCCCTTTCTTCCCTGTTTCCTCTCCTATCTCCTTCTAGAACATTCTCCACAGACAATGTGTTCTTTACAAAGTGCAAATCAGATCATGCCACTCAGTTGCTTAAATTGCTCAGGGTTGTGTCCAAAGACCTTAAAGTGGCCTACAACACTCCCTGCAATCTAACCCCTACCTACCTTTCCAGCAACATCCTGTGCTGCTCTTCCCTTCATGCACCACTCTCCCATCTCACGGGCCTTCTCTGGGTTCCTTGAATGAGCCATGCTCTTACCAGTCACAGGCCTTTCAACAATCTGCTTCCGTTTCTCAGAAGGCTCTTTTCACACTCTTTACCCAACAAAATCCTTTTCATGCATGGATATTAGCCTAAATACCACCACCCAAGAGACCTCCCATGAAATCCAATGCAAACAAGGCCCTTCTGGTATATATCCCATCATCCTCTGCTCCCTTGCTTTATAGCATGTGCTATAATTTGAAATTACATCTTTATCTTGTATTTTTTTTGTTTTTTTTGTTTGTTTGTTTGTTTGTTTAACATCTGACTCCCATTGAAGTTCCATGTTCCATGACACTTAAGGGGAATGGGAGTACATGTTTATTCATCATTGTATCATCTGCACAGAGTATCTGGCCTATAATATGCTAACCAGTCAATAATTATTAAATAAATAATCAATGAAAAATAAACCCACTAACCTCTTGCCCTGAAATATACCTTCAAAGATAAGCAGACTCAGCCTGTAACAGAATTGGCTTACCATCTCCTATCCCCTCACTTCCTGTTGATGCGGCTATGATCTGTTATTGAGTTCTCCAAAGTCATGCAGGTCTTGATGGCCTAGGGTGGTCTCGTTGAGCCTGGCTCCTAAGGGGATTTGGTTAGCATCTCCTAAGGTTAAATCACTGTGGGTCACAGATAGATTCAGCAAGGTTGGTTTTGAAGAAGTGATTGATTAATTAATAACTGAACTCATTAGTCCAGTGCAATGTCTTTCTCAGGCTGACTCATTCTGTTTTCCAATTGTGTTGCTACTACAAATGTAGCAACTGGTTGTGCTCAAAACAAATACAAACTTATTACCTTACTAGAGGCCCAGTGCATGAAAATTCATGCACTTGGCCAAACCTGCACTCTCAGCCAAACCTGCACCCTCTCACAGTCCAGGGGCCCTCAGGGGATGTCTGGCTTCCCTCTGTGGGAGGTGACCAGAGGGCCGATCAGGGGACAGTGCTGGCCCACAAGCAGCTGACCCCACCCCCCTCCCATCACCCCTCTGCCACCACTGATTGCTGCTACCCTCCCACCATCGCTGTCCCCTCCCTCTGACCACTGGCATAGGCCTTGTCTTGCCTGGCCCTGCCTGCTAACTGGCCTGTCCCCCTTCCCTCCTCTACTCCCCCCTCCGCTGGCCAGTCGTTCCACCATTTGGTCAATTTGCATATTATGCTTTTATTATATAGGATAGTTCTGAAGTTCAGAAGTCCAAAGTCAGTCTCACTGGGCTTAAATCAAGGTGTGGGTGGAACTGCATTCCTTTCTGGAAGCTTTAGTGGAGTATCTATTTCCTTTCCTTTTCCAGCCCAGAGATGCTCTCTTTCCTTCCTCCCTCCATCTTCAAAGCCAGCGACTCAAGGTGGAGCCCTCATATGGCCCTCTCTTAGTTTCCTCTCTTCTGCCTCGTTTTCCCACTTACAAGGACCCTTATGGTTTCATTGAGCCCATCTGGACAAACCAGGTTAATCTCCCATCTCAAGGTCAACTGATTAGGCATCTTAATTCCATCTGCAACCCCTCTGCCATGTAACCTAGCATGTAACCTAGCAAGAGAACTGTTATTCTGCCTATCACAAACCTCACTTCCTTCCACTTCTCACCCAAACTCTGCATTTTAACTACAAAGAACTTAAGTCTTAAAACCATTGTTCTGAAAAACCAGGGTGATAGGAATAACAATCTATAGGAAACCACACATGTCACCTCTAAAAGTTTTCCCAGCATGCCTTGCCTCTTGTATCTCTTTATACCATAGACTCCCAATTTTCTAACTGGAAAATGAGGATAAAGGGCCCTGCCTCACTGGGCTGTTGTGAGAATCAAGTGTACATGCAACGTACATTTGTGCATTACCTGGGAAGTCAGGACAGGGGGTGAAGAAGAACTTGTGGTCTGTCCTCCAAAGTCTGGATTCAAATCTGGATTCCAACATTTAAGGCATGCATGGCTCAGCAGAGTATTTAATCTCTATCAATCCCCTCGATGTCTTCATGTCCTCACCCATGAAAAGGGGGCGGGGTGTCTCAGTAATAGCTATCTTACAGGGCTGCTATGAGGATCCAATGAGATAAGTGATGTACAGTGTTATGGTACATAAGTAGTAAGTGTTCCATAAGATTAGGTATTATGACTATTATACTAGAATTCCTAATGAATTGTAGCTGTTCTTTGTTGTTATGGTGCTTTATTTCATTCCTGTATCTGACAAACTCTTCAATCTCAGCATAAGTATTGTAGCTTTGGGAAAGCTTTCTCTTCTCTGCCAGAGGTAGTTAGTTTAGTTCTCTCCCCCATGCATTCCTATAACACACAGCCTACACTTCCATTACCGCATTAATAGAATAGATTGATTTAGTGTATGCCCCCCACCACCACACACAGGAAGCCAGAGGCAGCTTATGGGTAGGTCCCATCTAAGTCTCCACCCAGAACCTACTGCAGGGTCTAGGCAATACAACGTTTAAGTCATTTCTATTGATTGAACAGACATAGAATTCTAAGTTACTACTTAGAAATTGCCATGATATAGGATATTTGTTAATTTATTTGTCTGAACATACAGAATGTCACTTTATTCTCAGTGTTTTGGTTGGTGAAGTATACATCCTTTGTTCCCTAAAAGCAGAATTCTTTGGGGTTCAAGCAAAACTGGACCCCAGGGGAGCTGCAGCCAGAAGGTGGGTTCTCCAAGTCCAGCCCCACTCTCAGAGGCATCCTACGTGAGCCTCAGACCTCCTCCCCCTGCAGCTGAGGGGCTTTTGGTCACAGCGTCTGTGACCTGGCCCTGCACAGACTCGGCCCCAAGCAGAACAGGCCTGAAAATCCTATTTCCACGGGATGTCAAACCTCCTCTCCTACCTTAAATGAAAGGTATTGTTTCTGAGAGGAGAATGTCACACTCTACCACCAAGATTCTGCTTCCTCGGCAAAACCCCCGACAGTTTCTCTGCACGCTGGCAGCTCTCCACCCAAGGCCAATGCCTGGCAATTCCCCAGGCCCAATGCAAATCCTGGGAGCGCAAGCTCAGCTGTGATTAAAACCAGGGGAAGCAAACCTGGGGATCAGACGCTCTGCAGAAGTGGGACAGGAGAGGAGATATGGTCAGACACCCACCTCAGGACCCACAGAAGGTCCTAACTCTTCCTGGAACATTCACCCATTTTTGCCAAATACATAGATTATCCCCAGCTCAGCAACCTCTGGGCCTGTCCTGCAACAGATGATACCCTTTGAGCTTTGGCTATGGTATGTATAAAAATATACCCCTCTTACCTGCCAACAAGCTCTCCCTCCCTCATCTCTAAGCAAGTCATGCTGGAGTCTGAGACCTCTTTCTGATTCACCCACACTGCACCTGCCCTGGGATAAAACGCTTTGTGCTGAGCTGGGAGGGTGGAAGAGACGTCAGGCAGTAACTGGATTCAGATACATGGGAGACTATCTATATTATTAATGAGTGAGAAGGCACTCGGGAGAACAGGTCAGAAGTGACGTTCTGGCCCTTGAGCTCCCTGCTGTGTCCGTTTCTGCGTGTGTGGCCTGGGGGCTGTCATGCTCTCAGGCCTTGGGAGTCCCAGAAGCACTGGCTGCATACCTTGCCGCAAGCTCTGAGTACGGACACGTGACCACTGTGGCCACATTTCCCTGGATCCGGAGAATTTGTCCCTACTTGTCCTGCCCAGACACTCCCAGAGGCTCCTGCTGCCTGACAGGGATGTGAGTCGGCTCTGGGCAAAACCCAGATCATTAACTCCAGTGCCGCCTGTCTTCTGAGCACACTGCAGCGGCTCAGGTGCTGCCCTGCTCCATCCAGGTGCTCTCTGTCAGACCAGCTACTCCGAGTCCGGGAGGCCGATGTTTGTCCCAGGTGGCTTCAGGTGCACCTGTGTGTGGCCTAAAAGGCAGCCCTAACCAGATGACCCCCTTGCAAGCCCTGGCAGGGTGCACCAAGCCCTCCTGGTGACAGTGGCCCATCTCCCGTGGAGAACTCCCAGCGACTACGTGAGTCCTCCCTGCCAGGGACTCCGCACTCAGAAATCTCTGGCCTGCTCTGCAGGCACCTCACTCCATTACACGCCAGGGCTGTATGCAAACATTTGCTTTGATTTGTAAAATGATCCATATAATTAGGGAAAAGAGTTAAATAAAGAGCCCGATTTCAGAGAGCAGGCTGTAATGACACTAATACCTGACAAAAGGGGTCATTATGATGGGCTAATGGGCCTCGCCTGGCGTTCCTCTCTCTCAGGACACAATCCAACACACTCAATTATCTGCTAATCAGGGCCATTTTGTCAGAGGTTATTGCCCTGAAGTATCAATTATAGGAACATTATTAATACTTTATGGGGAAACCACTTGCATGAAAGTGTTAAACTCGCAGGGTGAGCCCTTTGCCCTCCCTTCCCCACACCGACCCATAATAAGCTGTCTCTTTTTGCCCCCATTTAATTCCCCAACTGGGGCTTTCCCTGACCCATTGGCTCTGCTGGGAAGGAGCCAGGTCCACCGTGATGTCCCCAAACCTGTCACTTGTGACTGAACTGGCGTCCCCAACTCTTAATGCCACCAGCTGGCAACAGTGGCTTAGCTCAAAGCCAGCGCATTACTGACTCAAGATGCAGGAGGAAGTGGGGCCATGGGACAGGAACTGCAGGAGCAGGAATCTGCAGGCAGGCCTGAGTGGTGTTTCTCCCTCTCCTGCCCTTCCTCCTTCTTTCTTTCTCTCTTTCTCTTTGTTTCCCTCTATCTCTCTTTTTGTCCCTCTTTCCCTCCCTTCTCTTCTCCTCCTCCTCCTCCAGCTCCTCCTTCTCCTCTTCCTATTTCTTCTTCCTTTTTCCCTTCCTTCCTCTCTCCCTCCCTCCCTCTCCAATGTGGCCCCTCTGAGGAGATGGAGAGGAGAGAGACAGGAGCCCTCACTTCAGGAAGCAGCCTCTTCGGGGTGCAGCTCTACTGCTCCTAGAACCCACTTTCCTCCATGCTGGACACATGGACTTTTTACCACTAAGGAGGCACCATCCAATGAGAAACTGGAGGAATCACTTCAAAATGCTGCGATATTGATGACAAAAAAGGCCTTTCAAGTCAGACCAATGAGAATTCAAATCTCTGCCCACCTCCTGCTGGCATGGGACCTCAGGAAGTTGCTCACTCCCACACCCGCTCTGATTTCCATATATCCGGGAGACAGTGTGGCCACCATGCCGGCCGTGCTGCTGATTGGTCATGCCCCGTGAGCCAGTTACTTCAACGCCCAGCACCTCGGTTTCACATCTAAGATAGAGAGAGTTGTATAGCCACATGCTAAAGCCACGTAAAGGTCGGCTGGGCATATGTACATATGGCTGACACATTCCACTCACAGGGAGCGTGATACTTGCTTGGCAGTGGAGCTCTGGGATTGAAATATTTGCTCATAAGTAAATAATGAGCACAAATGTTCAAAAGCAGTAAGTTTTCTCTGCTCCTGTCCCCCTAAATACTTAGCTGACTGCCAGCAGGGAAAGGGTTAACTGATATTTCAGCTAGAAAAGAAAGTGTAAGGACCCCTCAGCGTTCAGGCCTCATAGGGAGGTGGCCAGCCTGCTGAAGAGAAGCTATTTTGGGGGACAGGTGGGACTCTCTGCTCCCGTGGCCCAGCAGGCCTAGACCTGTCGCTCACAATCAGGGCTAACAGAAGAGAGATTCCGTGCCACATGGGAATTTTCTATAATCTGGTTTGCAGGCAGATTTGGGCTCCTGAGCAAAAGGCGGGATGAAGAAATGGGGAGTTTGCTTGGGCCCTTAATGGTCCCTCTATTCCTGGTCAACCCGACTCTGTGGTTTAGAAAATAGAATTGCGTTTGTGCCTTTGCCAATAGTTGGTCCTGCCTGGAGCTGGGTAGTGTGTCAGTCTGCGCAAGGGGAGGACAGCTGAAGTTCCACTAGAATTCCACCCACATTCTGATGCAAGTGTCTGTTCGTGTGTGTCTGTAGCTTCCGGTAATTCCCGGTCCAGCTACGGGCTGGAGTCCTTCCACCTGGGGGAGCAAAGCCCCAGAGCAGGAGTGTGGAGACCTCGGAACCACAACACTGTGCTCATGCCCAGCTCAACCGAGTCTGAACATCAGAGAAATGAATTTCACTCATAAGTGCAATGTTTTCAGTCAAAGGTGTTAACCTGCAAGTTGTTTAAAATGCAGGAACAGCCTCTGCAGCCTCTTTCCTGGAGACCAGGGAGCAGCCGGGGCTTCTGGCTGACTCACAGAGAATGCAGCTCAGGGGCATGAGGCGACCAACACCAAGTCTGTACCAGCGATGTGGCTGGAAGAGGAACATGTAGGCCAAGGCCTCCACACCCTCCCTGGGAGGCCTGGCCTGGGGCTCAGTGGTGAGTAGTGAGGGTGAAGGACTAAAGGTGCTGAGAGCCCACCCTCCTGATCCTTGATCCTGGCCAACAAATGTGCCGTTTGGTGGGCCTGGGTAATTAGCGGCTGCATTAAGCAGTGACGGGTTAAGTGCTACCAGGGGCTCGATCTGGGCTGACAGAGTCTAAGCTGCAGAGTGGGGTGGTTGCCTAGCAACAACACCTGTAGCACATTAAGCAGCCAGTCAGCTTGATCAAATTCTAGCTGGGGCTTTGTAGAGCGGAAGATGGGGGTGGAGAAAGGATTAGGGGGCACAGAAGTGGGAAGCTGGCCAGTGGGTGTCAGGGTGGGAGAGGGGGAAACATCGTGCGTTACCTGTGAGGCCCCCACAGCGGCGTTAGGTCTGTCTTCCTTAGCAGGAGGCAGGTAAGCAGCCCCACCTGTGTCCTCCATCGGTGCTAAAAGCTAGGCTCCGTCTCTTCCCCAAACCATCACCCCAGCAGCGAGGGATGGAAGCCCTCTTCCTCCACCCAAGCCCTCGCCTCTCAGACACAGCGTCTCAGGATTTGCTGGTTTGGACAAAGGGCTGGGGGAATGAGGGGGAAAGCCGTGCTCTGTGGTTGTGTTTTCAAGTCCGGGAGGAAGGGGGTCTTTCTGCTGACAAGGCTCTAGGGAAGCAGCCATGGAGAACAAAGCGAAGGCCTGAAGGGGTGAACTCTTTCTCACCATCTTCATTCCTACCTCCCCACACAGACCTCTGGACTTCCTCCCATGTACCCCTGAGATATGGCCTGGGGAAACCCTGCTTTGGAGCAGGGCAGTGAGCTTACTAACATCATCGCTGCTGTCTTTATAGAATCCAAGCTCCAGCTAGCCCCTTGATTATCCCAGAATTCCCAAGATGCCTCTGAGGGATGAAGAGCGGTATCCCGGATGGAAGGGGACTATTCCAACGTACCGCCAGCAATCAGACGCTCGGTTCAGTTCCAATTCTGTCACTTGTGAGCCCTCTAGCCTTTGGCCTGTACCTGTGCTGAGACTCGAATGGGGGTGGTTATATCTTCCCTACTTATACCACGAGGATTGAAAGAGGCAATTGAAGTAAAGCATGTTACAAACCTATACATCTTCCTACACCAATGAGGTATCCATTCACTCTGCCGAGACAATGCCAATATCTCTGCCCTTTTAGACCAACCTGAACTATTTGCTGTTTGGTCCAAAGCGGAGGAGAGGAGAGTAGCCACACGGCCATGTTCCTGGGTGCCCAGGGGTAGAATGGCTCTGAGGAGCCTATTCAACTATTCTAATCTGGGTTCACCAGTTCAAAACCAGCCCTAGGCCAACAATTACTGTAATCATTGGGTTTGGAATTCAGAGAGTCTGACTTTCAGAAGATCTTTGCTTGTCTGTTATCCACTGAGTTTACCCCCACACACTTGTGCATGCTGTGAGAGGAGTACCCCCTGAGGATGGAGAAGCTGGCCCACAGTATCCCAGCACACCTGCCCACCCTCCCGTCCAGAGATCAAGTTTCTCCATCTGATTATGCTGAAAGGCAGGCATTGGCCAAGGAGCACATGTTGTTTGCCCTCTGGCTTACGGATAGCAACAGCAGGCGGTATAGAGCTGAACCCCACTCCCCGACTCCTTCATGTCCTGGGGGAGGAGCAAGTCCACGCCTGCACCTCGGCTCAGAGGTTCCTCCTCCCCCTTGAAGTCACGCCACATCTGACCAGGGAGAGAATCTGCAGAAGCCAGAAGATGGAAGGCCTGCCCGGGCTCAGGAGCCACTCCCCTGCCCAGAGGGCAGGAGGGCCTCTGCATGTTTTGGGGGCTTTCTGTCTGTGCAGGTCTGTGAGCATCCTGCCCTCCCCCCCCCCCAGGGACAGACATGTGACTGTGTGAGAGCTGCTCACTCCATGGCTTCCCCAATCCCTCTGCTGTGCCGTTATGTTCATGCTCTGGGTTATATTTAACTCAAGTCATAATATTTGGGGGGTTGGAAGCCTGCTGTTTCACCAAGAAAGACATTTGAATATTCTCAGTTCCAGAGAATTCCGAGGGCTTGGGGAAGAAAGTGAGGCAGTTGCCCCAGATTCGTCTGACACATTGTGGTCACATGGACCGCGTTCGTGGATGGCTGAGCGTGGAGCCGCTGAAGAGCAGTGCGGCAAGGATGGCGAGGAGCCCGCCAGCGACTCAGCAGCAGGCGCTGCCTCCGGGGCCCAGGGCGCGGCCGCTCCCCCGACAGGGAGAGAAACGATATTGCCTCCTGGTCACCACCCGGCCTCTTACACCTGGTGTCTAATTGAGGGGACACAGCGAGAGGAGCATGTGACGTGAGGAGAGGCGCAGGTCCGCTGGCCCCTCGCTGCGGCTCACACGCCTGACGCCTCTAATAAGAGAGAGAGTCCCCGTCCTAATGCTGGGACTCAGTGTCCCCCCGAAAGCCCAGGCAAGATCGGCTCAGGGCAGAGTACAAGTTGCCATAGGATGTGGAGGCATGAATGGCACCATTTTACGCCTCACGGTATGAAGATTCCTGAGGACAGAGGTAGAGTCGCCTCTTTCCATGTTTTATAGCTGTACATACCTTTAAATTCGGAGTCTCTCGGTACATTTTTTGAAAGTTCTTTCTGTCTTATATTCTGCAATAAATTTCTCTGGAGACTCAAACTATTCCTTTTGCACCACTTCCCTGAGCGAGAAGGGCAGTTTTGACGCCTTCGTGGCTGCGGCAGACCCAAGTGCACGCTAGAGTCTGCGTCGGCGGGGAGCGAGGGCAGGCGTAGCTCCAGGTCTTCATTGTGGGGTTTAAGCACATCGGTCTCCCCCGCCAGGGCAGGGCAGGAGTGTGGGTCCCAGCCACAGCGCACTTTCCAGTCTGAACAGACCCGTCCCCTCACCAGCCAGAGCAGCTGGCACAGTGTCTGTGAGAACTGGGCCTGGGAGGGTCTTGCCTGGTGGTGGGTCCAGGAGGGTGGAGAGGGGCACTGGGGAGCAGGAGCTAAGAGGGCCTCTGCAATCAGGGGCTCCCCTGGCCCACTCCTGAAGCCCCTGATTGCAGAGGCCCTGTTAGCTCCTGCAGCCTCAACTGCACCGACACTGGCTTCACATTCATGGGAACTGACATATGGTATAATTTTTTTTAAATCTTCCAAGTTCCCTGGGCAGCTTTGACGTGAATATTAATACTAACATAATTTCATGATGATTAGAGAACACAATTAGGGGCTATTAATAATGACACAAATAATGACATTTAAGGCCTCATTTTAATTTGAGTAATACTCTGTCTGGTGGTATTTAAGCAGCTCTGTCTAGCACAATTAGTACAGTGCTGGGTGCAGGCACTCCCCACATCTGCTCGGGCCACCTCACCCACCACCTCCAGGGCAAGGCAGCTGGGTCGGGGCGCACCCCACACCGGAGACACGCAGGAAGAGCCATGGCCCCCAAGGCTGGGCCAGGGGAGCCATCAGGGACAGGCCCCTTGGACGGAGGGCCTTGGGAATGGATGGCAGGAACAGTCTCCATTGGAAAGATCTCCGGTGGCTGGATCAAACATCACCAAGCAGTCAGCTGCTTCCATCATTAGGTACCACTCCTCCCCCAGAAGTCAGAGGGATGGTTTAGGTTCCACGTTTCCAGCTTCTACCAGAATGTGTCTTCTGTTTAGTCCAAGAGGCCCCTCCAGCCCCTCTTCTGCAGCCGCCTTGCTCTCCTGGCATCGTCATTATCTGTTTACTGACGCACCTCCCGTCAGATGCTCACTTGCTGAGGGCTGAGCTGTGTCCTGAGCCCTGAGTGCCCAGGCACGGAGTAAGCTGTCAGTAAGTACTGAGTGACGTAGTGACTGAATGACTGAGGGCTCTGCCTTCCACCCATCGGGCGCGTGTCCAAGGGCGAATCCCACTCGGCATTGCACTCTCAGAGCCCTCAGCTGCCTGGGACCCGCGGGGAGCACTGGGGAGGTGACTGGGATGTTGATGGTGCACAGAGAGCAAATGTCTGGGAAACACACCCTTGGTGCTTAAACAGGGAAAGCCAATGCCCTTAAACGGAAACCAACCCAAGGTCCTAGAGACGCACCCTGATGGCGGGATATACCGGAGCCGTAGACTAAATTTGTATGAAGAGAATTGGCAGGTAAGCTTAGAAACTAGGTTTTCTCCCCATTCAGGTTCCTGGAGCAGTGAGGAGTCAAACAGCAAGCTTCCTGGTAAGTAAGGATCTAAATGGAAAAATAGGAGGAGGAAAGAAGGAGGAGGGGAAGGAGGATAGGAGGGGGAGGGGGAAGAGGCAAGAAGGAAGGGAGAAATGTTAGTTAGGCATTTAGCCAGGACCCAACACTTCAGATCCTTACACCCACGGTCGTCTTTGCTCCACACAGTAATCCTGAGATGTACAGGGTGGGCACAGTAGCCCACAGTGGTGTATACATGAACCAGAGTTAATTCCTGTATTAGTATTTACTCTTGGATTATATATTTCTCCGTAAGAACCACTGTAAATCTCCTTCTGCCCGCCCCTGTGTATTATTCTCATATTACAGCTGGTGGAACTGGAGCTTAAAGACGTTACATTAACGGGCCAGGTCACACAGCAGTGTGTGCCCATCCAGGCTCAACCCACATCTGCTATCAGAGCTCAGATGGTAGCTACCCTGTTCCCGGACAGGCAAGTAAGGAGCAAGACCATGTGACTCAGGGGGGCAGAGGCCCTCCTCCAGGGAACCTGGAGAAGAGGCAGCCTCTTGCCGTGTCTCCACCGAGTGATCAGTGAGGTCTGCAGGGAGAGATGCAGTCTGAGGACCTGAGCAGGCAGCTGAGAGCTGAGGGCAGGAGGCTGGGCCCTGGAACCAGGGGCACCAGACCTTCTGAGGCCAGGCAAGGCCTGCAAACGGGAGAGGTTGAGTGGAATCTTCCTGGGTAATGGGTGCTGTCTGCCCACAGGACCCCACCTGGCCCAGCCCGACCCAGCCCCACATGCTGCAACCTGCCCGCAGTCCCGCAGTCAGTTCTGCAGAGGCAGGTGCTGGGAGGGGGGGGGTGCAGCAGGCTGGTGCCCTTGTCAGAAGACCCCCCTTTCAGTTCAGACCTTCTTTTGTCTGAATCCTTTTACTACGCGTAACAGGGACCCCTCTGAACCCATGGCGATGGTGGCAGCCACAGTGACTTGGCCAACAGACAGGGTGAGATCAAACAGAAGAGGGAGGGCTGGGGCTCCAGGCTGAGTGCCCCTACTCGCCAGCGGCCCTACGGCCTCCCTCCGTGTCCCCCACCCTCACAAGGTCAGGTGCACACCATCAGACAGGCCTGGGGGGTTCAGAAGGGCACTGGGCCCGCATCCAGGGATCCTGGTGGCGGCAGGAAGCCCTGGAAAACCCCGGAGCCAGTCACTCATCGGTTTCGTCCTCCAAGACACAGCAAGTTTTCTACTCTCCCCACCACCCTCCCCCGAAGATGCCCTCCTCCTCCTGGTCCACACAACCTGGGCACCTGACCACTCATGCCTTCCACCCGCCACTCAAGGCAGCAGCAGCACACAGGGCCCAGGTGGAAGGCACCCAGGCTCCCGTGCCCTGCCACTGGGGCGGCAGCTGCAGAGGGCTTGTGGAACAGCCTGGGAGCGGGCTCCCCGGCCAGGGCATGCCAGAAGCAGAGCAGCCAAGTAGAATGCAGCCGGGGCCAAGCCGGGCTGCCCTCCCCTCCCTTTTCAGCTCTGTGGTTGCTTCTCACTCCGGTTTAACACAGGTTTAGGACCAAACTTCCCACGGTGCCCTGAGCTCTGTGACTGACACCACTCTTCCCGCAGTTGAGAATGATCTTGGCGGACTCCTGACCGCACCCACCACCAGTCAGAGCCAACAACACTGACTGCTCCTCCCGCGTTTCTCACCCCGCACTGGGCCATGGGTACCACTCCGGGCGAAGCCCTCAGACTCTCTTGCCCAGTCTATCACAATAGCCTCATAACTAACACCCACACCTTCCATCTCCCCTCTTCACCCCCTCCTACATGCACTATGATCAGAATTAAATCCCTGAAGGGTAAAACTTACACCCAACACTTAGGACGAGCTTACCATGTGCCAGGCGTTGCTCTAAGCACTCCTCATGCATGACTTGCCTGATCCTTCCCGGGACCCCATGAGGTAAGTACTATTTACCATTCCCACGTGAGCGATGAGGGAGCCGAGGCCGCACGGAGTTTAAATCTGCTGGGAAATGACAGAGCAAGATTCAGGATCTCCACTCTTACTCCGAAGTCCAGAGTAGCAATGACCACACTGCACTGCCTCTTTAAAAAGATTCTAGGAGCTTCTCGCTACCTATCCCACCATGATCCTAACTCCTCTTAGGAGAGTATCTGTGGAGTGGCACCCTCCCTGGTCAGAGCATGTGGGATTCCGTGCTCACACTAGTCATTGGCTCTGCCGCCTTGAGAACACGAACCCACCTCTCTGACCTTGGTTTCTGGGTCTGTAAGGGGGTGATGATAATAGCACCCGTTTTCAAGAGTCGTTATAATGATTAGCAGAAGTGCTTTGGGGAGAGTGCCTGGCTCCTACGGGACGTAGTCAAGGTTATCTTTCTTCCCCTCAGCTTCCTGCCTTCACAGCATGTACCAAGCCCCCCTGTTCAGGCCCCCAGGAAACTGTTACTTAAAGGCAGGCATGGCCTGTCAGTCTCTGAACTCCCCAACATCCCTTGCCTAGTGCTGTGCTCAATCGATGTATGACTCAGCTTCAATGCCTGACCAGTGTCAGGATGCTAGCTGGACTCACCTACCAAAGAAGGTAGATCCCAATGAGTTCCGTTCAGCCTTGGGAGTCTAGAACTCGAGCAATCTGCTCCCGAGAGAGAACTTGTGCAAAACATAGAATGTGTCCCCTGTCTTATACTCATTTGCTGCCATGACATCAGCTGCGGTCACATTGAGTCTTTGACCTGCTTCCCACCCACTCCCACTTCCTCCTCCAGATGCTTTGTGTGGGTCTGGCATACCTGGCCCACACCTGGGAGCGGGAGTGCTCTGGCAGCCCCCGAGCACGTGGGCCACGGGCAGAAAAGTCAAGCTGGCAAATAGAAATGTCACTCAATCACTTCCCGGTGCTTTTCTCTCGTTGGCCTTCCCCACCACATATAATGAGAAATTCTCTTTGCCCAAATATTGTTTGAATTTCAAATACACAATTTCCCCAGGGGTGAGCAGATGGAAAGAGAAATCTGGTTTGCAACGTAAGACCTCTATGCGGAAGTTGTGTTGCTGGGACAGTGAAACTACATTTTTATTGAGCTCCTTGAAATGACGGACGAACATGATGGAAACCAGGCTCCCTCCCCACCGTGGTGAGCTCAAGTTCTTGTAAGTCAACACCAAGGAGGCACCCTCCAGGGGTGAGGAAAGAAGGAACAGATCTAAAACCCAATGGGCAAAAGGACAAATCTGCTCATGGTGTCTAACCCATTTCTGCGATGGCCCCTGCATGTGCCTTCCCATGAGCCTCTCTTGTGGGCATTGGCTGTCATTCTGGGGTTCTTCATCTCGGAGAGGGTTGTCTAAGAGGCCCTGGGAAAATGATTCTCAGTCCTGGTTACACTAGACTCTCCTAGAGTGGTTTAGAAAAAAGCACCCGTGACCAGATCCACTAGGAACCCATTAAATCAGAGACTTTGAATGTAAGGCCCAAGCCTCTGGAATCCTTTTTTTTAATGTATTTTTATTGATTTCAGAGAAGAAGGGAGAAGAAGAGAGAGATAGAAACATCAAAGATGAGAAGGAATCATTGATAGGCTGCTTCCTGCACACCCCACACTGGGGATCAAGCCTGCAACCCAGGTATGTGTCCTGACCGGGAATTGAACTGTGACCTCCTGGTTCATAGGTCAATGCTCAACCACTGAGCCTTGCCATCCGGCAGTCCTCTGGAATGTCACAGAAGCCCTCAGGTGGTTGAGATGTGAGTCAGGGTGAGATGTGCACAGAGATTTGAAGGGCGTGAGCTCCTTGAAGTAGCAGGTACATTTTGTGTGCATGAGGATATGTTTGCTTTGCTGGGTGAGGGGTCATAACTTCCAGACAATTCTTTAGAGTATCTGCAACTCCGAACAGGTTTTAATAGCAGGTCTCCAGCGTGGCGTCTCAGGTTCCTTCCAGCTGGAAAATGATATGCTCTCAGGATGTTGTTAAGGCTTCGTCACTAACGGGCAAACGAAAGGCAGATGGCTGGTTCCTGGAGGAATGACCTTGTTGATCCAGATCCCACAGGTAAGAGCTGTCAATGAGGGGCCCAGGGACATGAAGGGGTAGCAGGCCCTCTGAGTAAGGGAGGTGTTCTTGCAGGAAAAGCCCAGGCACTGGGCACAGTTTATTATTTAATCAGCACTGCCCGTGGCTCAGCTGGCAGCCATGCCCAGCTTGGTCTCTGACTCTGGACATCAGAAGCCAAGTCCATGGAGAAGGGCAAGTGCCCAGGACCCGCCTGGTGGGAGCACTCATGGAGCTGTCCCGAGATCTAGCTGGTAGGTGCGTGTTAGGGGCTGGAGGGAGGCAAGTGGGGGATGGATCAATAAAGAGAAAGGTCCAAGCCCCTGAATAGCATTCACAAGACAAAAGAGGTCTCTCAGAGCCTTCAATACCATCAGAGCCTGGTTTCAGTAAATCCAAGGGGTGAGGGCTAAGGCTCAGACAACTACCTAAACCAGGGAATGGACAAGGAGGGAGCATCTGCGTTCCCAGCTTCCCAGTGGCCTCCTCCAGGCACTGGAGGCCATTCTCGTCTGAGCATCATTTGCCACCCCTCCTCCTGCCCCAGGGCCTGGTCGGATCGCAGAGTTTGGGCTCTGCCAGGGAATAGTACCGCTTGTCCCGGTACCGCTGCCAAAAGGCAAGGAGGCCAGTCTTGGGGCTTCCCAGCCCCAAGTCAGTTGCCTAAGTGCTCAGCCCTGCTCATGAAAAGACCCCTCTTTCTCCCTCTCCAGTCTGCACTCTAATTTATCGCCCCTTTGATAACCAACTCCAAACACGCTCGGCCAGGCCCAGCCATCAGCACACAAAGGCCCGTGCTCTGTGGGCTGAATGCAGCACTTCACCCTTGGGGGGATTTCTATAGAAGGCAAAATCCACCAAACACGAGATTCCACTTAAATCAGACAATGCGAGGTGACGGCGAGGGGACCGGCATTAATGACTCCGCCAGCAGCGGTTCCTCTGTTCTGCAGCTCCCCGCAGCATGGGACAGCAACCCGCTGCCCTTCCCAGCCTCTCGCCATACCCTCTCCTCCTGCTCCCAGACTACAAGGTTGATCCTCGAGTCTGCTGCCTCTCTCAGGCCTGAGGGCCGATTTTCCTGGGCCCACATGGCTGATTCTTGACTTCCTCTTTGCCTGGGAAAAAGGAGAAACTCAGTTCGGCCTGCCCCCTTTTCCTTCTAAAGATGAGGAAACCGTGCTATTATTGAAAGTCGCCCTGTCGGCGGGCAGCAGAGACAGGGTGAGAATGCTTGTCCTGGCTCATTCGGATCACACATGAGTTGCTGCTGTGCATTAGATGACCCACTTTCTAAACATCAGCTGCTTTATCTGTTGTAGTGGGAGCAGCACTTGGATACGCCATTCAGCTCCTCGTGGAGTGTGTCGTGAGCCAGGCAGTCTTCAGGGCCCTGCACGTAAAACGGTCAACATAATGCGACCCTGCCGCCTGGAGCTGGCATTCCAACGGAGGACCCACATTGGTCAATAGGTGATTGCAACGCACAGTGGTAAATGACAGCATAGGGAAGTAGAGGGGACCACAGCGGGCCACAGGAGGCACCCCTAACCCAGACTGTGGGACTCAGAGAAGAGAAACTGTCTCAGCTCAAAGGGGAGGATGAGTGGGAGCTCCCCAGGTGAAGGGACGTGGGAATGAGGGGTAGAGAGACCTCTGGGAGGATTTATAACTGAATGTGCAAAGGCAGCTGAGGAACACAAAGGGGAACAAGGCGAGATGCATTTAAGGAAATGAAGACCAAATCGGCTTAGCAGGAAAACGGAGACAATGAGGGGAACTAAGGTGTGCAAGCAGGAAGGCAAGTGGCTGTGAGACGTGAGGCGGGAGAAGCAGACACAGCCATATGAAGAACCGCGTGTAAGCCACAGAAAGAGCCGGCGCTGTATCCAGAGAAGCAGGGGAATGAGCTGGTCCGTGCGCATGGTAGCGCTCACAGGATGTGTTGAAGGAAATGGATTAGAAGGAAGCCAGGCGGGCTGCAGGGAGTCCGGTTCGCAGGCCAAGCCCTAGGCCAGCACTTGCTCCGCGTTGTATTTGAGCGGGTCACCGGGTCCCGACCTTGAGTCGGCAGATGGAAGGGGGATAAGCGGGAAAAAGAAAGCTGTAGCCTCAGGGAACAGGGGAATCACACCACAGGCCCTTCAGATCACTACCCAGCAAGCCTGGAGCGCAGGAGAGCAGCAGCGCGATCTTTTCCACCAACCAGATGTGTGACTTTGACCAACCTCCATTTCCCCATCTGTACAGTGAGGGCATTTACTGAGGAACTGGTGACTCTCCTGCTGAATTCCCACCCTGTGGTTGTCGTCCTTGAAGCATATATCATACTAAGACGCCTTCTTTGCTTTGCACTTGGATGCTCATGAAAACAAGACATCATTTGCCTTTTATAATAGAGAAAGCACAGCCCACCAAAATCGGGTGTCTTGCACAATGGCCACGTACATGTCCTCTTCTGGTTTCTCATCAAGAAAGGCCCAGCGTTGACACTGGCCAGGAAAAGTCAGATGGGAGCCGCAATCCTGGGCTCGCCCGGCTGTGCCTTGCACCCGTGACGTAGGCCTATGGCCTTCAGAAAACCCTCTTCGCCTGGCCCTTTGCCCTTAGGATTGAGGTTCTGCAGGAATCCAGAACACTCTCTTCTTGTCCAATAGCTCTGGCGGCTGCTAAGGTAGAGGCCAAAGATCCAAGGACTGGGGGCAGGTGGACAAACAGACAAATCCTGGCCGGAGTGGGGGAAGAGCAGCCACCTAAGGCCTGCTTTGAGTACAAAGTGTCTCCACCCTGAAGCTGCAGCACGCAAGCCGCAGAGCATCCAGGGGCGCGCGGCTGCAGGGAACAATTCAAAAATTGCCTTGTTGGACGACAACGTGCCAATTTTTCAAATCTAGAGCCATTTTCACTATTATAGTCTGTGCAGCCTAAGCCGGGAGAATTTTCTTCTGGGAGGGAAAATTGATTCCGAGGTTACCATTAACCCCCATTAGCACAGCACGCCCCATTCCACAGCTATTCTTGGGAACCGAGGTGGTCAGAGGAAACTATAGAGGCCCGTGGTGAGGTTGGTGCCCGACATCACAGGTGCCAACAGCCAGAGTCCATTAACCCATGTCTCAGAGGGCAGGAGAGTGAGTGAGCTGGAGAACAGGGAGAAAGGGGGATAAAAGGATCTGGGCGTGTGTTTCCCAGGAATCCCCAGGCTTTGGCGGTGCCCTGCACACCTCGCTTCATCCAGGCGGATTGGAAACTCGCATAAGCTGAGGAACAGGCACCACAGCTAACACGGCTTAAACCCTCTTTATTTTGGCCTGCGGCCCTCACTGTGACTGCCCTCCCTGGTCAGGGCCAGAGCCTGATGAGGAATACTCTTCAGGAGCTGGTTTGGAGGTGCCCATTCCACCCCCATTCCTGGTACCTGGTCACTCCTGGCAGACACACTGCAGCTGGCTTTGCTGGCCAGAGGTGCTCTGTATGGAAATCACTCCCAGGCATTCTAAGCACAGTCAAGAGCCGCAGCCTTGATTCCCAGGCGTACGGTCTCCATCTCTCCAAGCAGAGCCCAGACGCGCCAGCCCCACAGAGAGGATCGTGACAGAGGCTGCTGCAAAACAGGGAGAGGCAATCATGTGAACAAGGGGAGCAGCGGGCCATGGAGCAGAGCAGCACATCCCCGATCTCGCGCACACTGTTGTTTATGTGCTAGTCCTGGATCCAGCAAGTCTGAGTTCTGGCTCTGCCACCTGACCTTGGGGAAGTTACTTACTCTTCTGGGCCTCTGTTTCTTCTATAGCCTAGAAGTAAAAAGAACCACCTGGCAAGTTGATATCAACAGTACATGAGATAATGTAGGAAGGGAGTGATTATATCATAGTTGCTCAGCAAATGCATATATATAGGGTTGGGCAAAAGTAGGTTTACAGTTGTGAGTACATGAAACAGAGTCTACTCTTATATTTATATTATTATCTGTTGTGTTATTTCCCATCTGAACAACTATAAACCTTTCCCCCACTTTGTAGCTGTATATGTGGAAGTATAGACAACAAACCCATGCATATAAACAACTAAGCCAGCCCACCATCCATTCTAACACATTTCTCTTTTATTCACAGAATGACACAGCGTCATTCCTCTTGCAAGTGTTTGCTTCAGTGCCTGAGTCTTGTGGCTGTGTGGTCTACTGATTCTGAACCTCAAAAGTTCCTTTCCATCCTGGCCTGTTTTGCTCAGTGGATAGAGCACTAGCCTGTGGGCTGAAGGGTCCCAGGTTTAATTCAGGTCAAGGGCACAGGCCCGAGTTGTGGGCTCGATTACCAGTGGGGGCCATGCAGGAGAAAGCCAATCAATGATTCTCTCTCATCATTGATGTTTCTATCTCTCTCTCCCTCTCCCTTCCCATCTGAAATAAATTTTAAAAATATATTAAAATCTCTTTTTAAAAAAAGTTCCTTTTTCCCCATCCCTGTCCCTCCCCCAGAACCACCACTGTGGCATCCCTCCTCCTTTTTCCCTCCTCCTGCTCCTGCTTCTCCTTCTCCTTCATCCCTCCTCTGGCCACCAGGATGCCCTTTCGCACTGGCTGTCCTGGTTTCCTTGGAGTGACCAGATTTCCGGGAGAGCATTGCAAAGGAAGGCCTCCTCGGTGCTGAGGACACTGGAGGGAGAGAGCCCAGCACTGCCATATAGAGAGTTTGTCTTCCTAAATCGCAAATGTTTAGAACATCTGCCATGTGTCAGGCCCTGGGCTGGTCAGCGGGGCTACAAGAGGAGCCCGGTCCAGTCCAGTCTCTGCCGCCTGTGGCTACCAGGGACCCAGGCACCAGACCATATGCCGCTCCTCATGATCTTACAAGGAGGAGCCAGAAGAGGTTGGGGACAGGGTGGGGCTGTGCATTGGAGACCCAAGGAGGGCGCCCCCAGAGATGGGCCCAGCTGGTGGCGGCTCCTGTTCCCTGCAGGCCCTGGGAAGTCGACCTCTTAGTCATCGGGTTATTTGTGTGGGAGAGGAAGGGAGCACGCAGAGCTAAGTGCTGACGGGCCGTCCCCGTCAACACAATGTTCCGCCTGGCCGGGCCTTCATATATAAAGATATTTAATGAATTCGTTAATTAATGAGAGGAGTTTGATTGATGGATCATATGGCGCTCGCAGCGGGGTGAGCCTGACCCTCAGTAGCACAGCCTGGGCTGCAGCCGGCCCCCTCATTGGTCAGGAGAGCATGGTCGCTCAGGCAATTTGCATGCATTTAATGTAGCTCTTTAATAGGATGTAATGTTAGCGAAAGCCACAAGCGCAGCAGCTGTAACTTAAAAGACAGCCCCATTACTGCAAGCCTTATAATTAGGGTAAGAGGGAGACTCGGTCTGCCATATGTTAAACTCTTTTGAGGTTAATAGCTCTGTAAGATTTTTGCAATTTAAAAAAATTACACTTGAAGGATGATGACAAGGCTTATCAATGAGGCGCCTCTGCACTGGAAGAAAGGGACAGGAGGATCCCATGTCCCCTAAGGCCCTCTGCCCCGGGGACACGGCGTGGCGGCCCTTCTCCTGCCACAAGCCGCTCATGTCTCCACCAGGTCCCCTCCCACCCAGTCCCATTAGGGCAGCATGGCTGTCTCAGCCACTCCACACACACACACACACACACACACATATGCACACACATGCACATGCACACACACATGCACATTTCTGCAGATCCAGACACCCAGCCTCAGTGGGGGCAGGCGGGCGCCAGGTGCTGTGCTCGTGTGCTTACCTTGCAAAGCCCAAGGCTGCTCGGAGCAGGTCACCTAGCCTTGTTGCACAACCAAGGTCTTTGCCACCCATGGGGGGTGGAAGGGAGAGGAAATGGCGAGAATTTGCCCAAGGCCTTGGGGTGGTTTGCCCTCTTGGTGCCACAGCCCAGGTGGCAGGGGTGGGGGCATGAGTGGTGCCCAGCTCTGACCCTGGGCCCAGGAAGCCCGGGCATGGCCCCTTGCACCCCAGCTGCTATGGGGAACGGGAGGCCTCCCTCCCGGTCACTAAGTCCCAGTGAGCCAGCTGCACCCTCCCAGCCTCTGCTGTCTTTTCCGAGTGCCCCTCCCCAGGGCCCCGCACCAGTTGGTGGCAGTTTGGGGAATCGCTGTTAGAAGCAGGAGCCAGTCCCCGGAGACCAGAGCGGCCTCATGAGCTCCAAGCCTCCGCCATCTGTGCTGGGAGCTGCGAAGAGCCGCCCGCTGGGCAGGTTCCCTCCCCGGGAGGACTGTTCCACATCTCCCCATCCCTGGTTCTTCTGGACACGCGTGGGAGTGGGACCAAATTCCTGAGACAGACCCTCCAGGCAAAACAACAGGGGGAGGGGAGAAAAAGAAGAAAGTCCGCTTATCCTTTCATGGGGGCTCCGGTTAAAGGGAAATGGCAAGAGAAATAAAGCTATTGCTAATCACACAATTATATGATTATCTCTGGAACCAAAAGTATGTAAGGTCTTTCCCCCTCCCATCAGCTTGAAGAACTCTCAGGAGCATCTCTCGAGGCTAAGACACAGCTCTCTCTGGTCTGGAAGAATATATAGAAAGGGGTGTGTGGATAAAGGCAGCAAAGAGGGGGTTCCGGGCGGCCAGTGCAGGGCCACAGAGAGAAGGCAAGTTTAGGTCAGGATGGGAAAGAAATGGAGGAGAGTGGAGATGGAAGGTGGCAAGATGCATGTTCCAGTGAATTCTGTGGGAGCTGGGAGGAGTGGGGATGAGACTGGGCTGGCGCTGGGAGGGGTGGGGAGTGAGTCAAACTCTGAGAGCTCAGTGAGTTTTGGGCAGAGATGACGGTGGCCGCTGGGGTGGAGGGAGGAAACCCGTGTTTGCATTCCACATCTCCATTCGAAATGCTACTATTGGCAGCTGCTAACAGTGAACAAAACTGAGACATGAACTTACCTTAGTAGCGTTTACAAAGCATGTTCGCATCTGCTTTCTCACATAATTCTCTCTCCTCCCTGTTCTGCTGGAATTCCCATTTTCAAATATGCTGTCCTAGACTCGGAGGACATGAGGGGTTCCCCAGAGGCCTTGCAGGTTCTCACTGGAACACCTACGCTCCAGGCCCAGCCTCTCCCTCCCCTCGCCCCCTCTGCCCGGTGTCTCCCAGCATTTCCCAGGAGCTGGTGGGAGTGAGGGCAGGAAAGACGGTGCTGAAACCGGGCTGATTATCTCCTTTACTCTAGTTATTTTTTTAAGTCAACAGCTGAGCTTGGCGGTGACAGGCTTGTGGAACGGTTTTCCCCCGGGAAGGACTGCACTTGCACACCAGCCTGAAGTGTCCCTTTGAAGTTACCAGACGGCCTCAGCTCCTTGATGGGAGGAGACACAGGCAGGTCCGGGACGAAGGTCCATTCTCTGACGCCCCTGCCCACCAGGTCAACCAGTCGAGACAAGGAGCGAGACCCCTTAGCTTGTTCTTCACCCCCTCTGCTGCCTTAGCTAGGGAGGGGGAAGCCCAGCAGCCCCTCCCCAAGAACCGTGGCAGTGCTGTGCTAAGTGGCAGCCGCTGCAACTCACTGGGACTCTTTGGCAGTCAAGGCCGCTCCTCTAGAGCCCCCCAAGGAGCACCTGTGCTTCATCAGAATCCCCATCTGCAGATCAGTAGCCGGGGTTGGGGGCCTCGCATGCGGGAACATAGGTCCCTTCGTTAGGGCAAAGGCTTCCATGGGAGACCAGAGTAAGTAAGGCTGGGGACTCCCAGGACAGAGGGCCAGAGGCCTCTGGAGGCGAGGAGTACGGAGGAGCAGAGGTAAACGGGCCTAAGAGGGCCTCTCGCAGGGAGAGGCTGACCCGGGCCTATCACCCACCCGATCAGCGCCCAGCATCCTCTCTCCCTGCCCACCCAAGAAGAGTTCATGGAAAGTACACACTGATTTCTCCCATCAACTCTGATACAAGGTCTCTGGGCTGAGGGGATCCAGTGGGCCCCCCCGTGGAGCAGGTTATCTGAGGCCAGAGCAGGCAAAGGGCTGGTGCTGAGGGTGGTCTCCCAGTAAAGGGCCACCTGACAGGGGCTCCAGGACGTAGGGAAGCCCCTTCCCTAAGGCCAAGCCCTCCATTCATTCGCCGTTGAGCATGGTCCCTGTGATACAGATGCTGAGAACTCAAGATGAAGCTGGCGTACCCCTCTAGGAGTTGATAGATTTATGGAAACATGACCAAGGCCCCAATGGACTTGGAGAACATTACATATCTCCAAGGTCAACCCCCAAATTACAGAGCAGAGGAGACGGGGCCGAGAGCAGGGCCTTGAGCAGGGTCCACAGCATGCTGCTGGCACGGCCATGGCCGAAGCAGGGTTCTGACTCGCCATCCAGGGCTCTTCCCATCACCAGGCAGAACTGGTGAGAGCCGTCTGTCACCTGCCCTTCTTGCCTCCTCAGCCCTGGCCACCATTGTTACCCACCTCTCCCCTCCCCTCCCCCACCCCCTGGGGAAGATGCTCCTCAGTCCTTTGTCCCCAACCACAGGTCAGGGATTCTGCTTCTACCCAACAGCGTGATTGATAACATTTTAATGATTCCATTTGAAAAGAAATGTCGTCAGTACCCTCTACTCCCAGGCAAGGCAACCTTGGCCAGAACAGGACACAGGGAGACGGGGATGGGTGCGAGAGGTGGCGGGGGTCGGGGGGAGGAGGGGGCATACGGGTCAGGGAGAGGGGTGATGGACCGCAGCTGGAGGGCATGCACTTCACACCCCGCTCTCTTTTGCAGGGCGCTAGGGCCGGGACTCCTTGCTCTTCCTCGGCCATGACCGATAATGTGTTGTCTGACTTCCCCAGATAGCAGCATGACTCACGTCTCCACCCCCTTGGCCCCAGGAGCACCTCCCTACTTAAAACTGTAAGACCTTCCTCCCGGATTTCACCCCTCCCCCTGCTTTCCAGTTCTCCATGGAGCGCAGGGCTTCCAGCTTCTCCGTAGCGTCCTTACCCAGTGTGTGTGTTCCTTGCTGCCCCATTAGAAAGCAAGATTCAAGCAGGCAAGGGGTGCGAGCATTTTGATCGCAGTGAACAGAGCACCGCTTAGCACATAGAGGTGCTCACTGAATAGTGGCGAAGGGATGAATCAGCAGTGAGTCAAGAAGCTTGCAGCCTGAGAGTTGGGAGGGACCTTGAAGATGAATGACCCAACCCCTCAGTCTGGGGGAACTGGGAAGCGGCATTTCAGGCTGATGTGCCAGCGTGGTGAGGGGGCTTCACGGAGGAGGTGATGCTGGAGCCAGGATTTCACTCTCGTATCCTCTTCTTTCGCGTGTGTATTTGTTTGTTCACACAGTCACCATTTGTTCAGAAAGTATTTATTGGACACTAATGACTTACTAAACTCTGTGCAAAACCTAATAATATTGATCATACACTGAGCACTCGTTGCAGGCATCTCGCTAAGCACTTCACTGCCGTTGTTTACTTGAGGGCCCTGTGAGTTTAGTACATAATTATCCCCACTTCACAGATGACATCACTGCCCAGAGAGGTTACGTGGCCTTCAAGTCACACAACCAGAAGATGGAGGCAGTGGGAGGGGCCCACTTTAACTCCAAACTTTTGCATCGCCCCATACACCTCTTCCTCCCTCCTTCTCTTCTTCCTTCCTGTGTCCAGAGGGCTTCGGAAGCCCCCTGGAGGCCCGGCAGTCCTGGCTCCAAATCCCCGGCCGCACTCAGAGCCTGCGCAGACGGGGGCGGGTTCGCAGCACCAAGGCGGGCCCCTGGGAGGGAAGGCAGGAAGGTGACTTGCGAGACCGCCTGTGTTTTTCTAACCTGTCCTTCGCCCTTACAGGTGGCCTGGGCAGCGAGGCTGGCAAGCGCAGTGTTTGGACAGATGGTGACCTGGGCCGCGGCTGGCAAGAAAGGCTGCCATGTTTCGGGAAGGAGCACCATCTCTTAGCTGTGAGTGAGACCCCGTTTCCTCAGGCCGCGGGTTTAAACAGCACGTCCACACGCGATGCCCACCAGGCTGGGCAAACCGGTGGGGAGCCCTGCCCAGAGGAGAGTGCGGGCTGCAGCAGCTCCAGGCTGGGCGCAGCTTTCCTCTGCACTCAGGCCTGTGCTCTGTCCCCGGGCTGCCTGGCATGGCCTGCTCAGCGGCCTCTGCCCTCTGCCCTTTGCTGCTCTGCCCAGAACCAGTTCCCAGGCAGCCACCTCCTGAGGCTCCATCACCAGAACATCTGCCCGCAGCCTCCACGTCTATTTCTGCTTCCCACACCCAGAGTTCAGGGATTTCTCAGCCACATCTGTGCCCCTGGAACCTGGTGCAACGCTCATGGTGCCCCAGTTACAGGACAGCTTTTGCCAGGGTGGCAGTCGCTGGAAGAGAGGGCCACTGCTCAACTCCTCTCGTCATCCACAAGACCCACAAAACCCGTGTGGGGGACACTGTGCGCGTTCCAGGGCACGGCCAGAGTACCTAACAGGTGAGGGATGTGCGAGTGGCTGCTTGCGTGTGGCAAGGGGGAAATCCACAGCCTCACAGAGCTTAAAACCTCACGTGTGTGTCCATCGACAGATGAATGGAAAACAACATATGGCCCATACACACAACGGAATAGAACTCAGCCTCAAAAAGGGCGGGAATTCTGACATGTGACAACATGGATGAACCTGGAGGACAGTATGCCAAGTAAAATAAGGACAAATACTGTAGCATCTACTTGTTTGAGGTACTAAGAGTCAAACTCAGAGACTACAAGTAGAATGGCGGTTGCCAGGGGCTGGGGTGGGGAGGAGTGATCAGGAAGGCTCCCCTGGAGGGAAGGTGGTAGAGGGGAGCCCCCTGTGGTGGTGGGACAGCCCCCTCCCCCACAGCTGCAGAGCACGGGGTCTGACATCACACATGCCTGAGTGGGATCAGGCCCAGCTTACCCTCTGCTTTCCCGGTGAAACCAATGAAAAGTTGGGCCAGGCCTTGGCCTCACACAACAGTTTTTGAGAGATAGACATGTACACTCACATTTTTGTTCCTTGATTTGCACAAAAGTTGAGCCGTTCGTCAACTTGCAGGCTTTGCATTCGGAAGGGCTGTCTTAATCGGCAAAGCTCATACCCTTTGGCCCTAGAGAATGCTGGGAACCCAAAGTGACAGCCACTTCCTTGTCCTGAACCCATGAACTGAGAAGAACCTCCTCACTGCAACCTTGTAACCCTCTGCAGTGGAGGCCCAGGTGCTGGCAGTTGGCCTAGTGGGACCAGGTGAGCCTGTGATCCAGATGACCAGGGCGAGAGTGGGCGTGGTCTCTCTTCTCCAGCACAGACCACGAGGGGGAAGGGTCGTCAGGGATGGAGCCTCAAAGGCAGCTGCTCATGAAGAATGTTTCACACATGGAGCTCCTGCCAGAAAAGTCTGACCCTGAAAATTCAAGTCAGTGTGTCCTGGTGGGCACCTACTACCATGGTATGTGCACACTCTTGACGACATGATTTGGGATGTCTGCAGGGCCTACCGTCTAGTAGGGCAGATGCCAAGGACTCAACTGACTGTAATACAGGGCAGATGCAGTGTCAAGAGATGCATCTCAAATGCCATAAAGGTTCAAAGGGCAAGTAATGGTCCAGCTAAGTTTGCTACAAACACCAATGGCCTGGGGTGCTTTTCCAGGAGCCTTGGGATCAGGAGCCATTCTTCTCCTGGAAAAGAAGAGGCCCTGACCATAGACCAGCTGCTTCTCCCCAGGCACTCAGCTGGGCGGTCCATCCCTCTGGAGAACAAAACACAGGCTGGGCAGAAACTGTCATACTGTAGGATCAAGTGGGCCTGAGTCCACTCTCGGCTCTCCCACGTACTGTGTGGCCTTGGGGGAAGTTATTAACCTCTCTGAGCCTTGGATTCAGTACAAAGATTATAACCCATCCATCACAGATTGCTGTAAAGATGAAGCAGGTGTATGGCAAGACTGTACCACAGATCCAGAATGGAGTGAGCACTTGATGATAGATGACATGATTATTAGCGTTCCAAGCTAAGATTCACTTGGGTATTCCTTTTGGGCCACTGATTGATTTATTCAGTATCCAAACAGGCCATGTCGCCCTAGAAGTGTCCCCACGCTGCTGGAAGATGCCTTATTTCTGAGTTTGGAACATTGGTGAAGATGTCCAGCGCTCCAATGTTGTTAGCAGTACCTGATACAGTGTTGGCATGAGGATTAAATGAGCTTCCATATGTAAAGAGGATCTAGAAGTGCCTGGCACAGAGTATGTGAGAGTGTAGGGCAGAAGTGAAGAATACAGATTCTGGGCAAACTCTGGGGTTTGAATGCCAGCACCACTGGTTTCTAGGGGCATGGCCCCAAGCAAGCTACCCACGCCCTCTGTGACTGCTTCTTCGTCTGCGAGGGCAGAGGGTAGGGCAGTGCCTCTCTTGTAGCTGTGGAGACTGGACGAGATGGCGCTGACAGTGCACACAGAAGTCAGAGCTCTCCGTAAGGGCCACGTGAGTGTTTGCCATCGTTGTTATGAATGTGCTGCTGTGGTCATTGTGGCGAGAGCACTGGGTTTGAATACAGAACACCCAAGTTGAGTTCTGGCTCCAATAATAAGCGGATGCCTAACAGAATGTAGGCAGCTGACCTAACCTCCCTGAAGGTCTCCCATGAAGACCAGGACAGTAATACCTATTCCACATCCCCTGACGGCTTAATGGGAGAGTAAAAGCACTTTGTAAAGCATTTTTATCGGAGGGACATCGCCATAACCATGCATGCTTGTACAGCCATGGGGCATTGCTCACAGCGTCCTTATGAGCAGGACCAGAGATGAGAGAGTGGGCTTGGACACTGTTACTTTTCACTTTAAACCCTTCTGTGCGATTTAAATAATTTTTTTAGGAACAAGTATGTTTTCCTCACATAACTTAAAACCAAAGCAATATTGTTCTAGGCATTATGGGTAGCAGTAGATTGCCTAGAACCTGAGCTACTTTGCACTCTTGTCCTGCTCTGAAATAGAAATGAACGAACTAAGGTGATTCCCTCTCCCGGGGGCAGGCAGTGCCCTCTTAGGAAGGTAGCTGCTGGGAATAACACCCGGCGAGCCTCCAGCTCTCTGGGGAGACAGTGATCATAATTCCCAGTGATCATAATTCCCATCCTTTGGCTGTTTGCCTGTAAAAAATAATCCTATCTAATAAAAGAGTAATATGCAAATTGACCATCACAAGATGGCTTCCCCCTTGTGGTCAAAGATGGCCACCACAAGATGGCCAGCAAGGGAGGGCGGTTGGGGAGGACCCAGGCCTGCAGGGGAGGACAGTTGTGGGGGACCCAAGCCTACAGGGGAGGACAGTTTGGGGGGACCATCCTGGCAGGGGGAGGGCAGTTAGGCAATCAGGCCAGCACAGGAGCAGTTAGGCGTTGATCAGACTGGCAGGGGAGTTGTTAGGGGCAATCGGCAGGCGAGAGGTTGGGAGCCAGCAATCCTGGATCGGGCCTAAACGGGAAGTCGGACATCCCTCAAGAGATCCCAGATTGGAAAGGGTACAGGTTGGGCTGAGGGACACCACCCCCACCCCCCACTCCCACTCTGTGCACGAATTTCGTGCACTGGGCCTCTAGTCTATATAATAAAAGGTCTGTGGCTGTAACGCCATGATGCCATATCGACCAACAACCGGACTCACCAGGAGGTGCATTGGGTCCCAAGGTGGCACCGGCAGCTGGAGCTCTGCTCTGGGTCCCTCGGTGCCAGCAGGACTCTGGATCTTGCATGGTTTTGCACACTGGGCCTCTAGTAATAGTAAGAATAAAATAAAATAGAAGTGAACGGGGACCAGGCCCCTTCACACATGGCCTCCAGTTTTCCACGTGTAAATCCAGATGTCCACTCCCTTTCACCTCCCAGCTTTACAAAATAAAGATAAAGAGCAACAAAACCTTTTCGCAACTAACTTATTAGCTCAAACCTTCCTACCTGTGTCAGACTTAGGCATGCTCCCACCAAGCCCAAGCAGAAGGAAAAGAGACTCTTGTCTTTGCCAGGAGACGCTCCCCTGGTGTTCATGCATTTGACCTCACACAGACCCCAGGCTTACTGGCCTCTACCCTCCCAGGGGCCAGAGGAACCTGCCCCAGAAGCAGCCCAGGAGTCCCAGGGTGCAGATCTGAGGAAGCCTCAGACGCCTGAGGCCCTTACTTCCCACCAAAGCAAGACATCCCTGCTGCTCCAAGGGGGACAGAGAGGGGGACAGAGGAGACCACGCCTGTGCAATGGCCTGGGCCCCAAACGCAGCTCCCACCCTTCCCCATTTCTCCCCTCTCCTTGCTCAGCAATTCCTGGCAGCTGCCACCCTCTCAGTAGCCTCTCTCCTGTCTGTCCCTCTCGCTCTCCGTGGGCGGTGGCTGCTTGGTATGCACGCGGTACCCTGCCTGTCCCCATTTGCGAAGGTCTGTTTTTGACCTCACTGTCTCTCAGAGGGCTTTGGGGGGGGGATGGAGGGAGGAAGGGAGAGCCATCGACTCAGCATTTACCCAATTAGTGGTAATTAGGAGGCAAGGCCTGGTGCTCTCCTCAGAGCTGCTGGAGGACAGGGCTGGCTGGAGAGAAGCTGTAAATGGGCCTCAGACACATGCTGAGAGCTCTGACCAGCCAGTGCCCGTCCGTCCCAGACGCTCCTCTCACTCCCCAGGCCACGGGCATGCTCAGCTCTCCCACAGCAGCTTCTCCCAGCACTTATTCCTTGGGTTTGCCCTTGATTCTCAGCCTGGGGCTGTCCCTAAGCCCCTACTCTGGCCCTAAGCCCTGATGTATGTCTGGTTCCCATGGTCACCTGAGCCCCACCCCCAGAAGAGTGCTGCTCTCCATCATGGGCAGGCCACCTTCCCAGGGCACCCACTGCTTTGATTCCTACTTACTGTTGGGGCACTAGGGTCGGCACAGAGACCCCTATGAGGCAGGGCAGCGGGGTCCTGCCTCCACGCTCTCCTCCGCTCACTTGCGCCAGGGCGGCAAGGTCTAGAACCTCCCATCTGACGGCAGCTCAAGAGGTCAGACTCCTCCCCCTCCTCAGCAGCTGATCTCAGTGGGTGGATGGATTGAAAAGCCATTTTTATGAGCACCATGGCCTGCCCTGACCCCAACATCAGGTGCCAACTCTTCGGTAGTGTCCATCTTTCCATGCTTATTAATGATTCTGGTTAACCTCTGCGGAGATGCATTTTCTCTATGCCAGGGAATGCGTGACTCCTTCCCATCTGCGCCGGATTCCTTACAGTTAGTGGCTGGAACTTCCTATGGCCTCACCACACATCTTAATCAGACAGTGAGTGGGTTTAATTGGCCGAATGATAGGTTTTACTTTTTTATCCCTATAACTACTTACCCTAATGG
This sequence comes from Murina feae, assembly GCA_004026665.1. Lineage (NCBI taxonomy): Eukaryota > Metazoa > Chordata > Mammalia > Chiroptera > Vespertilionidae > Murina > Murina feae. The sequence continues at coordinate 37,967 of PVJC01004725.1, forward strand.
AAGCCTATGATCTGTGGCTTTTTCTCATGCATGATGGTTGCTGCTTTTCATTGATGGTGCATCAGGGCTCGCAGCTCCAATATGGCAGCTGGAACACAAAGTCGCCTTTCCCCAGGAGGAGGGCTGAGAAAAATGAGTTGTCGGTGAGGCCTCAAAGTCCTTGTTTTCCGAGGATATGAGCTCCCACACAAAGCTGCTGCTCTGCCCACAGAGAGGAAATGTGGCTCTTGGCCAGGAGACCCCGGACTTCGCTGCCGCCAGCACCCCTCAGTCCCTGGGGCTGGAGCCACATCAGGAACAGCTGGAAAAACAGCCACTGTTGGCCCCTCAGGTCAGGACCCATCCCTAGAGCTGCTCCCTCCGGGGCGGCAGGCCCTGGGACAGGCTCACGGGGCACCTGGGCGCTGTCCTTGTGTATTAACTGCAGGGATTGAAACTCAGAGCCCAGATGCTGCAGGAAACCTGGCCTCTCGCAGAACAAGTCATCTGTCTTGAAGGTGAAGATGAACCTGCAGTTCTTCCCGCAGAGAAAGGGATCCACTCAGGGCTCTCGGCCAATCCCCAGACCATCCTGGCTGTTCCCATTGAGAAATAAGGCCTGATCGTCGGTGGGTGGATTGCCAAGGTCTTTTGGGGACAGAGCAAGATCTCCAGGGACAAATCCACGTCCCGCTTACTCCGATGGTGGGGGAGAGACATGAAAGGTAGAACATCTGGTCAAGAGCAGGGTCCCATTGTTAAGAGCCCCAGGCTTCCTGAGGCAAGGGGTCCCCCCGGGCGGTGGGAGAGCCCAGCGGACAGGCAGCGGAGCTCCCGGACCACCCAGCATGGGCGCATTCCAGGGCATTGGTCAGTGGTGAGAGCACTGAGGACTGAGCAGGACAGGGAGTCCTATCCCCCAGGGGCAGGAGCTGAGACCATCACAGCCTCCCGCCTGGCACCGCCGCCCCTGCTCTGCCTCTTGCCCACAGCTCTCTCCAGGCCCATCAGCTCGAGTCGGAGGAAATCTGTGTCGCTGGGTTCAGAGACTCCCCTCGCCTCCTGCTTGTCGCCTCCTGTTAAATAACGTGACACAGAAAGGAGGCCATGGAGGCAACGGTGCTGGGCTTTCCGGTCGAGCTGTCTTTCCAGGAGCGTCTGACTCACTAGGCAGGAGGCATGGCCTCCGCTGCCAGCCCCCGGCCGCGGTGGGCTGGTGGTGGTGGTGGCATCGGGCTGATTCCTTCCTCTCCATTTTGCAAAAATATTTGTACAGAGGCTTTCGTGCCTGACCCCCAGTCAGCAGCCGACAGGAGCCCTGGATTCCTCTTGCCACGTTTCACAGGGTGACGGATCAGATAATGTGCACTTAGCGAGAGCACAAATAATGTGGATCAGGGTTGGCATAGTGCAGTGAGGTGTAAAAAAAGCAATTTGAATTGTTCTGGGGAGACGCCAGGGCCGCTCTGACATGCTCGCCTGCCGCAACGCTGCCCCGTGCCCCTCCAGGAGCTGGCGGGAATGGTAACCAGGCTGCCCGGCGCGGCTGGCCCGAGGGAGCACTGCCTCCCCCCCCCAGATGGGAGAAGCTCCACCTTCCCCCGCAGGAAGGGAGAGGGCACATGTGATGGCACAGGACGGAGCTCTGATTCGGATTGGGGGGCGGTGACCTGCTGACCTGCGAGCCGCTCGTCAGAGAACGACGCCACTCTGCGCCCTTGGACATGGTCACTCGTGGGCACGTCAGCGCTGTCCGCCACCTGCTGGGGAAGTTCTACCCGTCGGGCCCTGGGCCGCCAGCCCATCTAGTCCATGGCCCGGCCCCCAGACAGGACTGCGCCTGGGCTCCCACACAGCAAGCAGGTTGCAAATGTTCCCCAGGCTCCGAGGCAAGGGGCGGGCACATCCTCTTTGTCACCTGCTCTGGTGCCACAACACCCACCTCCAGACGTTCTTCAGCCCAAATCAGTCCTTCAGGCAGCCTTCGGCTCACACATCTTCACAGGGCCCGGCCATGCTGGGTACGTTGATGCACATGGGCCTGTGTGTGCCTAAGTCAAGACCTGGCCATAGCGCCATGTCCTCGCTCTCAGGAGGAAGCGGTGTGTGCACAAGCTGGCAGCCAGCTAATCCTCAGCCCACCCTCAGCCCAGCCCTCTCTCCCTCTCTCTGTCCTTCCCAACCCCGATGGTGAAGCCTGCCCAGCCAGGCTGGTGCTGCCCTCCGACACTCTGCCCATTGATGGCTGACTCTCCTCTCCTGCTGTCTATCAGCCTCTGCCCTGAGCTCCTGCTCCCGCCAAGCTGCTTCCAGGAGGCTCCCCACCCAGAGCAGGAGCCAGGCTGTGTGTCACTGTGACTCCTGCTGGGCAGCCTCACTGTGCAAAGCCACAGATCTCTGTTCTCCACCCCAGCCCCCGCCGCCTCGCCCAGCTCTCAGGGAAGCCAGGCTATTGCCCCAGAAGTGGGTCGATAAAACGGTTTGGATTTATTGTTCAATAACAAGCAGGCATTGCCAACCTCCTCTATCAAGTTCCTTAGCGAAGCCAAGCTCCAAGCCTGAGACTCGGCATCTGGGTGTTTTGCGAGTCCTGGTCAGAGGGGAAGGTGGTAGGAAATCTCTTGATTATTTCCAGTGAAAGCCGATTATAGGGGGTGAGGGAGGTTTCTGGTGGCTCAGGAAGCTGAGAGGTTTGGGATAATAGATAACCAGGCTGCCGGCCGCCCACCTGCATCACTGACCTCAGAGGGGTCAGGCGGGGAGCCCAGCGCAGATTAAGAACCCAAACAAAAGGGAAGACAGGACAGGCCTGGGGACAGGCAGCCTGCTGAGGGACTGGTGAGGCTTCCAGATTTCTTCCCCAGGAAATCTGGGGACGCGTTTCCATGTTGTCTTTGCATAAATTTGTGTGCTGATTTGCATGCATTTGCATTTTTGCCTTCAAAACAGCCAAACTCCCAGAATATAAAATAAAATGCAATTAATTAATTAATTGGTATGATGGATGGCAAATGCAACCATACTAAAAACACAGGGCCCATGAGGGACCCTGATCAAGGGACAGATTCTCCAGCTTGTCCCCCTAAGCCAGGATGGATCTGGGACATGTGCCCCTTCTTCCAGAGGTGTCTGTCTCCCCACTAACAGTAGACTCTTGGCAGCAGGCACACAGAGCTGTGTGACCCCTGTCCCTGGGCTCCAGCACAGTGTTGGTTGATGTGAGTCTACTAACAAGTGTCTGTAGAGTACATGAGCCAATGGCTGAGGGAATGAATGTTTCCCTTGTAAGCTTATAATCCCAAGTGATAGGATCAGAAAGAACTGACACTCAGCCCTCCCAGGAACCAACTAGACAAGGTTCAGAGCCCCACGGAGGGAACTTGCAGGAAGAATTCTTCATAGGCCTGCTGACCAGGGACACAGTTCCAGGCAAATGCATTGGGAGTGAGTGTAGAGTGAGTCCAGAAGTGTGGGGCTACCCCAGCCCAGAGGCAGGGGCTCCCGGACCTGAGCAGACACAGGCAGAGACCTGGACCATGTGATGGCTGAAACAAGAAGATGAAGTAAAAGCTACGGAGCCTGCTGTCTGTCTGCCCAGACTCTGGACTGGAAAGAAGCAAAGGAGGTTGCCCCGCCCACCCTCGCTCTGTGCCTAGCGAGTTCTTACTAAAGTCCCTTCTACAGAAGAGCCAACAAATATCGATTATTCCATCGATTGATTCATTGATTCACTGGTCATCTTTCAGAAGTTCTTAATCCTATCCCTGCTCAACAAATACCACCCCTCCTCATGCTTAGAGACAGATGGTTTTTACAGACCCCAGAGAGCCACCATTTGTACCACTGTGTCCTACTCATACAGTAGTGACGGCTCTGCTGTTAATTCTTTGAAACAGGTAGTTTGACCTGATGTCTACTCTAATTCTACTCACTGCCACAAAAGTCTGTGTTTGTTTGTTTTATCCCAAATGTGGAAAGCCCTGTGAAGAATTGTTTTTCATCCTACTCCCATGTGTTGATCCACAATGACAAAGAGTCAAGAGGATGGACTTGGAAACTGGCTGCCCAGGTTAAAATCCTGCTCCACTCTCCCCAGCTGGAGAAGTTAATTTCTTTGCCACATCTGTGAAATGGGCACAGCAGTGATAGCTACTCCGCAGGGTTGTCATGGGCATTAAAAGAGAAGATATATGTAAAGTGCTTAGAACAGAGCTCAGCACATAGCAAATGCTCTTTGCGAGTTAGCTATTGTTATTCTTTTGCAAAGAAATCCTTTGCCCATGCTTCAGAGAAGAAGAGAAAACAAAGAGGATTGACTGAGGGTGATGAGGAGATAGAAGGAAAGTTTCACAGAAGTGACTCGTCAGGATGCAGAGCGGAGGTTTACTAGTTTTCTTCTCACTACGCATCTCTCAAAATATGAACTCTGAAGCCAAGGCCTGGAGGGAAGCCAGGGGGCTGTTCAGAGAAGGAGCCGTGGGGTTCTCAGAAGCTGACGCCAGCATCTTCCACAGTCTGGGGCAGCAGCGGAGCAGGGATTTGGGGATCAGGCTGAGCTGAGGCCTGGGAGAGGCTGCAGCGGAAGCCAGCCATCCTGGAGAGCAGCCAGCAGAGCACCCTCAGGCTCCTGTCGCTGGGGAAGACCAGCGAGAAAAGCCCTGGGTTACAGGACCTGGAAAACACCAGAGGAAGCTGGTTTCTCCGCCACCTGCCCTGGCTCTTAAAGCAGCCTGGGCATGTGCCTGAGAAGAAGGACAATTTGAAGAGGCATCCGGCGTATTCATAGTTTCCAAGAAAAGCACCAAGTAGGGACTCCAGAGCCTAACCGTTTCCCCAACTCGAAGTGGAAGGCATCGAGGGAGAGTCAGGACCAGTTTGGTGTCTCTTGTCCAATTCCTACTGTAGGGCCAGGTGCTTTTTTGCTGACTTAATTTACTCTTCCAAACACTCTGAGACGTGGGTATTACTGCTCCCATTTTATAAATGAGACTAAGAAAGATTTCAGACGTGCTAAAGCTCAAAAGATAGTTAAACAGAGGATGTCAGATTAGAAAGCAGATCTACCAGCTCCCAAAGCCCTGCTCTTTCTACTACTTTGGAGGAAGGAAAGCACAAACTGTGGAGAAAAAATATGGAGGCAGAGGTGTTGAGAAAGGAAGGAGCTGAAGGAGCTTGGCGGGGTGGGGGTGGGGGGTGGGGAAGAGAATATGCAGGAGCCTGGAAGTTGTATGCATATGACATTAAGTAAATAGTATGCAGATGAAATGCAAAACCACATGTAAATGAGTGAGTGAAGTTTTTTTTAGCTAACCACTCAACTCCATTTGGCAGAATTGCAGCTCGAGGCATACCTGCCCAAAGCTAGCAGTACCCATGCTTCAAGCAGAAACTTGGGCTAGAAAATGCCCCTTTCTCATCCTTGCTGGGGTCTCCTTCTTCCAACCTGCTGCTCTCTCCAGACAATCCAGGGGACAGCTGGCTGTGATGGCCTCCTGATGGAGCGACCCCTCCCCTCTCATCTATCTCCACTTTGTTTGCCTTCCCTGGGAGCCTTTCTGGCCCCCTGGGATCAGCAGCTGCCATTTTCCTGACCCCACTTGTCAAGTGAATCTCCAGCCTTTTTAAGGGACTGCCTGTGCCCCGACCCGCACTCAGCAGCTTTGAAAGTTCAGTGTGGCAGTTACTTCCCAGCCTTGTCTCTGAAGAATCAGGAAGAAATCTTACAAGGTGAGCTTGTGATGTTCCTGGGCTGGGAAGGCAGTATAGTAGATACTCAAATAACGTTTCCTTCAACATCCTTACAAAGTTGATGAGTAGGAGCTTACTTGTGTGTAGCAACTAGCCCATAGTAAAATTGGTTTCCTTGTTTGTTTCCCTGAAAGTCGCAGAACCCATGGACGAAGTTAAGTGAGAGCTTCCTATAGCTGGGAGCCTCTTCCATTCCTGACGATGCCTGGAAAAGGATCTGACCCCGGCGAGCCAGTCTCATTTCAATGGCTTCTTTTCTTTGGAAGTTCTTGCCCGTGTCTATCTTACAGCTTCACTGTTGTAGTGTCAGCCTATCCTCTACTATTTTGTCCTTAGTGAGAATCTCTGCCCTCGCACCTTTGATGTAAGAAAGGAAAGAGGAATTAGAAAGAATCAGCTGAGCAGTACAACATGGAGACACTTCTTGGCAAAACCCTGGGCTTTTCTTTTCTCTGGCCTGCCCAGGAGCTATGCTCATGTCCAGGGCTCAATGTCTGAGGCCCGTGAGGCCTCCTGGCTCCTGGCATGAGCAAATGGGGCTCAAGATAATCATTTCATTTTTAAAGTCAATATCAGAAGAGCCATTTGCAACATGAACTACCACCCAGCATCCAGAATATTCCTAAGAGTTTACATAGTGCAAATTAGAGACCATCTGAATCTTCCTCTCCTCTCTCAGGTTCAGATTCAGATTCTAGCAGCAAATATTAAGCGAATATTCTGTACCAAGCACTAGGCTAGTTGCCTTCATGTACATGATCTCTTCAAGTCCCATCACCATAAGTGCCTTCAAGAGAGGTATTCATATCCCTATTTAACAGGAGAGGAAACCAAAGGTCTCCTCTCCTTAATAACGTCTCATGCTAGCTGGGGACCTTAATAGTAAGGACATCCAAACAGGGCTACCGAAGTGCTTTCCTTCTCCAGCTCTGGAAACCCAATGATTGGTGAGCTTGAGCTACCTTCTGTGGCCCATGGCTGGAGATGGCTGCCAATCCCATTTCTTACCACTACCTTCTGCCTCATACCTACCCTCTCCCACCACCATTCAATCCATGCCTCCACCACAATGGAGGAAGGCAGATCACTGAAAAATATGAGTGGTGGTAGAAAGACCCTCCAGCAGGATAATGGGCCTGGGCCAATCCCCCTCCCCCCACCACTACCACCCCATCCTCTAGAGTGACTCACGATTCCGACTTCAGGCATCCTCTCTTTCTTCTGATGTTGCTGTTCCTGGCGTCTTCAGCACGGGGGCTGGAGAAACAGGCTAGAATAATAAGGGGACTTATGTGGGCTGGTGCCTGCATTAAATGCTGTAACTCCGGCATCTAAGTGGGCTGCTGTTTTGATGAACAGCATTTTCATCATCTGAATCTTTAGTCATTGGTCTTCTGCTGGTCCAGTGCTGAGCTGAGCTGTGTGTGAAGTGAGTGACACAGACATGGTTCTGCCCTCTGGGAGCTGAGTCTGCCCCCTCCTCAAAGTGGATAAGCTCCATCGGTTGAGCCCAAACCACTAAATGCCATGAAACTAGAAAGAAAGAAATGAATGATATTAAATTTGGGCAAGGCAGAAATTGCAAGGTCTCCTCTAGACCACTATAAAAATTCCTAATTTCCCATGAACATTGTCTACACTGATTCTTCTCTATACACAAGGGTCTTGGTAGCTAGAACAGTGTAGGGCTCAGAGGAGGCAATGGATATATGTTAGATAGATGGTGGGATGGATGGGTGTTAGGTGTCTATGTAAATAAAAACGGATCAAGAGACAGTGTGGAGACAGACTTCTCTAATCCCCTAAAACTCAACGTCTACACGTGGACCAAATGACTTTGGATTATTTTCCCACCCCATCCACACTCTGCCTGTACCAGTCCCTGGGGAGCTGGGATGCGCCTTTCACACGTCTCTGCCGAAAGGCGCTGTAAATGCCCCATTCCGCCTGAGGAAGCTTGCCTCTAAGCCCAGGGTCAGCTGGGATTGTGCTGGGCTCAACTTCTTTAAAAGGAAGCTTCAGACAGTGGAGGCCAGGCTCTGAGGCAGCCACGATGCTTTGTTAAAAAGACAGCTAGTTAGAGAGTGGACATTATTTTTAAATGCTTGAGTGTGCTGAATAACTAAGCAAAAACTCTTGTTTTCGTGGAAAATGTCCCTCCAAATGCTGCATCAAGCAGGGTGCTGAATTTGCCACAGGCGGTTGTTGGCAAGTTAGTGAGACTATGTTTCTTCCAGTCAGGGGACAGGGAATTCAGATCAGACCTCCAGGCTATGGCTCTCAGTTCAAACAGAGCCCATTCTTTCTGATGTAGAACAGTCACACTGGGCAAATCAAACAAGGTCTTTCAAAGGCCATTAAGCAATTCCCCGGTCTCCATACTGAAATCACTCATGATCTTCCCCCTGTCTAGATTTTCATGACAGCATAAAATTTTAGAGCAACCAGTCCAAGCCCCCATCTTACAGAGGTAAATATTGAGGACCAGATGTAGATGGCAGAGCTATTTCTCTAAAATGCTTGATTCTTAGCCTTCCCTACCTTGTCTGCCAACCCAAATGCAATTCATCCTTTAATACCCTGCCCAAGTCTCCCCTCCTCCTCAAACACATGTTTTAATCTACCACTCTACAAATATCACTCTTTCTCTGAATTCTCAAAACATTGACTTCTTAGATTGCGTACCCTCTGTTCATTCATGGCATTACTGGCTTCTGCTGAGTATTGTTATTAACTATCATTTGCCTATATCTTCTTGATAAGCAGATTCCAAGGTCTTATGGTATGGGAATTCCCTCTTATGTGTTTTTGTAGCTCCTTCAGGGTACAGCGTATAAGTGATGCTATATAAATACTTGTTGGAAATGTAAATCAATAGGTGGATGGACCAGATGATGAATGGCAGTGTTTAATAGGTACTTAATGAATTAGAATAAATACAATGATAAATTAATAAAATTATTCCAAGCAATTTAGTATCAGTATTTGCTCAAATACACAACAGTGACTTAGCATACACACACACACAAACACACTGCTTAAGCATAATAGTTCTCATTTCACTTCATATTCCTTTAACAGATGATAAAACTAAGGTGCAGAGGAAACAAAAGAAACCAATCACCTCACGGCCAGGAAAAGACACAGGGAGTTGGAGGCCTTGCTGAAGATACACCGTGCAGTCAACCTTGATGGATTTTTGTTCCTTTGATAAGAGGTGAATTGGAAAAACCTAGGACAACTTGCAGTGGGTGCTCTCAAGCCCAAGGGCACTGAGAGAAAATAATTCTTCCCTTCAGAAAAACAAAAACACACATAGTTAATGTTTCTCCTTCTTCATACACAAAATTACAGGTGTGACTGGTGGGTATTCATTACAAAACTGCCTTATTAAGCTCTAGCAGAGGCATTGGTGTTATTGTTTTTTCATTATCTAAGTACTTGTAGTAAATTTTAGCATAAAAAATTATTCCAGTCAAAATTATTTACCAGTATGGTAATTTTTTCCCAGGCAACTCCAGACTTGAAGTCATTTCCTTACTGGCACAACCCGATAGAGTAATTGGCTGCAATTAGCGTTGACTTTGTCATTCCTCTCAGAATTTGTCTCCAGCATCCGTGAAGCACACAGATCCTGCTCTCCTTCCCAACAGAGCCTCGGAGCTTCTGCAGAGCTTAGCCTCTATTTACAAAGGGAAAAGGAAGGTGTCCTGGCACCGTGGCATCGCAGAGCCCAGGGCTGCCATCACTCAACCCAGGGGTCCTCAGAGAGAGTGCGAAAGGTACTAACTTCAGGTGATACACACACGAGCCTTGAGGAAAAGTAACAGCTCTGTTTACTTTAATATACATTAGAAAAAATACAGCACGCACACCAAGCCCATGCATTATGCATAGTATGTTTAGAGTGAGGGCAATTGGAAAAGTAAGCAATTGAAAGAAAAGCATTTGGAGATCTGACAAAACTCGTGAAAATAGTACTTGAAGGAACTGAAGTTTGGGAAATACTGTTGGCCACCACCCTCATTTTGTTGGGTTAGAAACTGGAGTTCAGACCGGCACCCCTGGGACCAGCACCCAGTGGCAGTTCCCTTTACATTTAGGAAACCATGTTGCAGGGTTGTCCCTCCCTTCCCCAAGTCTTCTCCCATTCTCCCTCCCCCTCCCCCCGGCAAGGTCCTGCGCCCCAGTGAGGTACCTGATGCTCAGATCATTTCAAAACCCATCTTTCTCACCACTAGCAACCCAGTCACCTACCACACCACACTGGTGGCCCCATTGCAAATCAATTACACCATCCCAGTGGTTTGGTGGCTTCTCTTCGCTAGTTACATGTCTATTTTCAGAGGTGCTTAGGAGCAAGAGAACAGTGCTAATGGTAGCCTCATGAGACAAGGAGACAGAAAGGCCTCCTACCACCTTTCGAAGCCACTGGAAGAGGTTATCGCTGGCCAGGATTGGAGTTCAGGTGGCCCATTCCAGGGAACGGTTGTTCGGCTGCTTTGGAAATAGTCTTCAGCTATGGGACCTCCCTGGTGACATTATCCCTTCTGCCCTCGGGCCTGAACTGCACAAAGACTGTATTGATGATATTTCGTAAGGTTTCTGGGCAACCAGGTAGCTGGTCCCCTAGGACTTTCCAGGGAGCCGGAAGGAGGGCAGCACTGGGTGATCAGGCCTAGCCACTAACCGAACGCTAATTCATGACATTATTGGCTTCTGCCGCTTAGAGCCGAGCCCTGCGGGCCTCTCACCCTTTCCGAGTGTAGTTGTCTAGAAGAGTGTGCCTTGCAATTGCTCCTTCTTTGTCTGCAGGTCTACGCCTGCTGCTGGCCTCCATAAGCCCCAAGTCTGGGTCTTACAGAGGGAGAGGCCCAAACAGCGGGCCTCTGTCAGCAGATGCCCTCATGGCCTCCACTGTTCCTCCAGTGACGGAGTAGAGCCCTCTGCGGCTGGGCTGGATCGGTGGGTTTTAGCTGCTGCGCCAAGTGAAGGCAAGGCTTAGCCGCAAGCCTTCCTAGGCCTCCGTGGCCTTGACTGTAAAATGAAGGAGTGTGATTTAGAGATGGTCCAAGGTCCCGTCCCGTAGTCCTTGGCCTCTCCTAGCACCGCGCTCTCAGATACTGTCCCCTGGGGCTCATAACCCACATTCCCTATGGATATAACGGAGTCCAGGGGTCAAGGCCAGGTGCCTCACAGAGGAGCCCCTCAGACTCCCCTCTTTGCCCAGACGAAGACTGTGAGGCTGCAAGAGTGACAGTAGTGTTTACCTCTTGAAGGCCAAGGTGAGGGGAGAGGATGGGGGCATGAGGGAAGGCTCACGTATGAAGGAAGGAGGGCAGGCTGTGGAGTTAGGTGGACCGGGGTTCTAAGCCCAGTTGGACCATTGCAGGCTGAGGGCCATGAGCAAGTCAGCCCCTCCAAGCTTCTGTCGTGTCGTGGGTAAATCAGGAAATGCCGGCTCCTAGGAACAGCGCGTTGAGAGCAATAAATATGATTGTTCTTGCGGCTGACATGGAGAAGGCACTTGGCAAGGTCTGACTTTTGGGTTTGAAGAACTCTTTGCTGAGAACTGAACTGATCCCCTTAAAATCCTGCTTCCATCAATGACTTTCTCCCGAAGTCCAGATTTAAATTGTGTGGTAAATTTTATCTCAAAATAGAAGAGAGGAAGGTGAAAGAATTGATCAGGCCTAGAGCAGACAAAAATAACAGTCCATGTTGCCCCAACCCAAATAGCAAGGACCAGAGAGGGTTCCCCGGGAGTCTGGGTCCCAGGTTTTGGAGGCACTACTTAAACCGGGGAGCCTTATGCCCACCCCTACCCCATCCCTTTCATCCCTTCTCCTTTCAATCAGACACTTCAAAGCGACGCCTAGAGAAGAGAACTGTGAATTCTCCGCTCACTAGTTTTCATGAGAGGAAACCAAAGAGTGTTTCTCTTTGAGACTGCATCTGCACGCCCAGACCCATTCCACCAGCTGGGGGCTGAGCTCCAAGGTGGCTCGGGGCTGATGAAATTCAGATGTGAGGCTGCAGAGTGACTGCAGCACCAACCAAAAGGAGGGAGCCACTGGGCTGCCAGGGCCAGGCAGCAGGACGAGACAGGACGGGAGGCGGAAGGGGGGGCAGGGAGAAAGGGGCGGGGGGAGGGAGGCCCAGATGGGGGCAGGATGCGGCCCAGAAAGGCTGAAAGAGAAAAGAGAGATGAGACAAAGCCCATGACTGCGTTTTATTTTTCTTCTTTAAAGAACAAAAAACAAACACTGTTTCGATGGGAATGTTCGTCTGCCGAAGGCTTATTAGGGCTAGAGATAAGGAAGTCACGGAGAGAGGAAGTAATTATTTTGTATCTGTCTTTATACATGAAAATAGAGGGCATTAACTTAAATAGGATTTAGACTTTCAGGGACAGGAGGGAATGAATTAAGGAATATTCCGATAGCATGGGAAATGTTTATTAAAAGGTCAGGGGGAGGCTCTAGAAACTGACAAGTGCTCCTGGGCCAAATCAAAACCTGCTGGGCTGCCAAAGAGACCAGGGGGGCCGGCGGCACCCTTGTGCCTGGTCGCTCAGGTCAGGATGGGGGACGATGGAAAAGGGGACGGACCCTCGGCCCACTTGGCAGCTGATGACCAAATGCAACAGGAGCAGGTCAGGCAACTACAGCGAGAGGGCAGATGGGCAGATGGGCAGAAGCATCCTAGGCCAGATTCAGCCGCCACAGGATGCCTCCTCGCGGGGAAACTGAGGGAAGAAGAATCCCCACACTCCACCAAGGCCCACAGACCCACCAAGTCCCCACCCAGCTCCCTGCCTCCTGGGCGTGGCCCAGCCAGCCCCACGGAGCAGCTCCCGCAGGCCTTTCCTCTGTCCGGGGAGGCAGCTGGAAGCAGGAGTCAGGAGCCGGGGCGGGGGCCTCGGACTGCATGGGCCTAACTTCTGGCTCCATCCCTTTCTGGCTGCTGACCTTGGGTTCGCTATTTAACTTACCTGAACCTCAGCTTCCTCTGCTACTAAATGGAAATCTAATGATCATACGTGTCTCATAGGGTAGAAAGATGAAATGATATTGGACGTTCTTAGAACAGTAAATATCATAAACAATAAAATGCAGTTGTTGCCACACAGTTGTCAGAGGCATCCTGGCTTGCCCTCAAAGCCAAGTAAGCTCTTTCCAGCTGAGGTTGGTCCCTCCTGCTGCCACCCGGGCCTCGGGATTGGAAAGCATAGCCCCGCGTGCACGTCCTCCTGCCTGGGACCCTGCGCTCTCACTCTCTCCCTCCTACCAGCCATCACCATCTCCTTCTGCAGCCCCAGCAAGGCTGCAGGGGGGCACTTTAACAGCAGAAACCAGGGTCTGACTGGGGACAGGCTGAAGGTGCTCACAGGAGGGGGACTCTGTGGCCCAGCTGTGCCACGTGGAGCTTGGAAGACGTGCTGCATTTCACCGCCACCTCTCAATGGAAACAGGGTCCCTGAATGGAAACAGAGTCCCTGGGGCAAGTGCCAGGGGCAGGACCCCACTTGAGGGCCCCTCCGTGGGCGTTTGAGCTTAGCGTTCCCCCATAGAAAGCTGGGGCTGGCTCTTCAGAGGCGCCGAAAGCTCTCTGCTGACAGTCAGATAATCAGCTAATGCCTGATCCTGCCGTGTCCTGAGCCTGGGACGGGCGCATAACGATGTCATCAGGCTGCCTTCTAAGAGCCTTAGCCAGCTCACTGCCCCTTTGAGTGAGCCCGCCTGGTAATTACTCCAAACTCGTGCTGTGCGGAGAGGGAGGCTAAGTGTCCCGTCCTTGGCCCCATCAAAGGGATGGCACGCACGGCCTCTTCTCTTCCCTCCGCCTAACTCTCCTGATGTTCTCTACTCGCTCGTGGAGACAGGGGCTTATTCCTGCCCATGGTGTAGCTCCCACAGTGTGGTCCAAGGAAAATGGGTAAAGATTGGTGCCGGGGTCCACAGGGCGAGGGGAGGTGGTACAGGCCCAAAGCGCCTTTATTCCAGGAACCCCGGCTGTAGCCAGCCTTGGGGATAGCTGCTGGCCCGCTCACTCATGTCCGTGGATTGGTAATTGTCTCCAGCCCAGGGCCGTTCTGGGGAGGGAACAATATTTGATGTGGTGGAAAGGCAATATTTGTGTTTGTGTGCACAGCTAGGAGATAAGCCGCTTCTCAGTCTGGAATGGGTGCCGCGGGCTGGTAGGAAGAGATGCTTATGATAATAATGCTTATGGCAATAATAGCGATCCGTATGGTAGAGGAAGGGAGGCTGCCTGGGCTGCTGTCCAGCTGTGTCCTCACGAGCCATGGGCTGTCCTTAGCCTCCCGGGGCCCCTCAAGCCCTCATCCTTACGCAAGGGGGTGCTGATGGCGCCGCTCACAGCGGTCTCTGAGCAAGCACACACTCCCTAAGGGACAGCCTCGTGAACGCAGTGCGCTTCAGCCTCTCTGCACGGCCTTATGTCCATCCAGCACATTCCCATTTACAAATCCCTTACAGGGCTAAGCCAATGCGGCTCTCAGACCACGTCCTTGCGAGGAGGCCGTGGGGAGCCCCACGTTTCAGCTATGGACTGTCACTTGCCGAGGTCCATAACTCACATTTCACACCGACCAAATAGAGGCCAATTGCTCGTGCAGGAATATGAACATGTGGTTCAGTACTGAGCACTGGGCACCGAGAGAGACGCCACCTGCAGCCTGAAGTGTCTGCCTAGCTGGCCTGCAGCCGCACCTGAGCCAGTGACCCTGCTGGGCTGCTTGCAGGCTCGGGGTAGGTCAGCATCCCAGTGCAAAGCATTTCAAAGCCAGGTGGCTCAGGGAGAGGTGGGGTGACTGTGCCCGCGCGGGCGCATGAAAGGTGTCAGCTCCAGTGTCGGCAGGACCCAGATGCTCTCTCCATCGTTGGTTCCCCTCGGGCTGTGCCATTCCCTGCAGCCGCTGGTCCTGGGACTTCAGGGGAGCTTCAGGCCACCAGCTACATCAGCTCTTCTTGATGGTGAATAGAAAGGAGGGGAGGGGGAGGAAAAGGAGGGCAAGTGGAGGGGAGGCGGGAGGATGAAAGAGGGAGATGAGAGGAGGAAGATCTTTCGCTGGATGCTCTTCCGCAGACCCCGAGTCTGCGAGGCTTGTTCCCGAGAACTTCCCCTGCAGGCTGTCAGAGGGAACTCTCCTCCACGAAGTGGCAGTGGCGCGGGCGGTGGCCCTGCTGAGGGAGAGCAGAGCAGGAGGTCCTGGCGCAGGAGGCTGAGAGGAGGACCCGCCCTCGCAGACGGGCAGGACCCCAGCATGGACACAGCCACGGCAGGGATTTCGGAATGTGTGGCCCGCAGCTTCTGAGGCAGCTAGGAATCTGGAATGGATGAGGCCACAGACCCCTTGCTGGGTTTAGTGCGAGGCCAGGCATCAAAGCGGAAAGGTCACCCTCCCCGCCACTGAGGCAGTCAGAGCCCCCAGGCCTGGCACTTCGAGGAGGCCTCTGTGGGGTCCGAGGTCAGAAGGTCAGAGCCTGCATAGCATCAGGGGTGGAGGACACAGGACTGTGTGGGCAAGTCACTCCTTTGTGGGGGGACAGGGACCTCTTTTAGGGGTGCTCTAAGTTCACACCCACAGAAGATGGGCCTTGATGATCACAACCAAAAGCACACCCCTTCGTAAAGTCAGAGGGAGGTGGCTGCAGAACAAACCGCTGGCTTTTGCTTTCTCCGGGGCAGCCACCGAAGCAGCCGCCGGTTTTAATGAGAGGAAATAACATTCTCTCGGTTTCACGAGCTACAGATGGAGCCCACGGAGGGAATCTGCTCAGCCCCCAAAATGATCAGACTTGTCAAAATATGATCATTTTGTTCCTCGCTGTAAAGGAAAAGAAGATATGATTTAAGTGTCATCCTTTGGCGTGCGAGCTGGATTCCTGTAAATCAATCAGCCAAAATCAACTCTTTGGAGTGATTCACTACAAATATGCTGGAAACAATCTCTTTAAACAAAGCATGAAAGTGTTCCTGTATCTCACCAACATGGGAATGGCTTTAGGCATGCGTTATTGGATTGCTGCGGTGTTATTGCTTAGAATATGTTATTTATGGTTTTGCGCCTGACAGGTGGAGTGCCGCTGCTTGCCTGCCTGCCAGAAACTTCTGCCTGCTCCCGCGTTGGCCCTTGAGAACGGCAGGGAGAGGGAAAGGGGAGACCCAGAGCCAGGCCGGGTCCTCGGCCTCTGCAGATGTGACACGCGGCGTTTCCAGACCGAGCACAGAGCATAACCGCAGCCCGGGTTTCTGGGTGCGGTGCTTACTAGCCAGGAGGTCTGGGCAACTCTTTCTTCAGTTTTGTATCTTGAAAATGGGGACAACCACAGCGTCTAGCTTAGCAGTTGCTGTGAGGAACCCAGAGGCGGCACATGGTCAAGCAGTTAGAACAGTGTCGGCCAGACGGCACCACCAGTAACGTTTGCTGTTATCACTGTGTGATGTTCCCACGGGAAGACCCGGCGGCGTCCTGTCCCAGGCCGTGCCGTGCAGCAACCCAAACTGTGCTTCTCCAGACTCTGTGATGTCTGTCAACGTCAGTGTTTCCCTTGCTGCATCCGAGAAGCAGACGTGCCATTAAACGTCAGAAAGCACAGCACCGGGAGGGGCAGGGCACAGGTTCCTCGGGGCAAGACCTGTCTGTGGAGCCCTGTGGCCCACGCCCTGGGCCTCTCCCACCCCCCTACCCCACCCCACCCTCCCCCCACCCCGGGATGGGCAGCTCCTGTGAGCCGCATCTCCCACTGCTCCAATGTGTCTGCATCTCAACAACCTTGTACCTCAGTTGAGACAGAGTCTGAGAAGTTTAATATCATGTTAAATGAGAGAGCCAATAAAATGTGACACTATTAATGTGATGTCAAGGGTTTTCCAACTGCTCAGGGAAAAACACTGTCCCTTTAGGTGCGGCTCCGGCACTGAGGGACACTGGGCCTTCCCTGGCTGCCAGCTGGAGCGGAGTTCCCTTCATCAGCGCCGGTGGCCCGACTCCGAGGCCAGTGAGACTGCGGACGCCGGGGGTCCCTTTGGCACCGCTGCTCATGGGACGTGAATTGTTAACCACAGAAATGCACTCGATGACTGAGCATGAGCTCCGTGCCCCTCTGTCCAGGTACCCCAGGACTGCAGCAGCCCCTCAGGACGATTCGGTGTGGGCTTCAAAACAAGCCAGCCCTGGCCAGTTGCTCAGTGGTTAGAGCGTAGGTCCACAGACCAAAGGGTCACAGGTTCGATTCCTGGTCAAGGGCACATACCTCAGTTATGGGCTCCACTCCCAGCCGGTTGAGGCATGTGTGAGTCTCTCTCTCTCTCTCTCTCTCTCTCTCACTCTCCTCCCCTCCTCCCCCCATGCCTCCCTTCCACTCTACCTAAAAATCATTGAAAAAAATATCTCTGGATGAGGATTTAAAGAAACAAAAACTATACCAGAGCCCCAGACAGAGGGGAAGAGGGGAAAGTGGAGCCTCCTGCCCCTGCCCGCTGCCCCTCTCTGGCCTTCCCTGGGCAGCCTGCTCTCCACTGGGTGAGGGTGTGAGTGACGACCGCTGGTCCCACCTCGCTCACAGGGGCTTCGGGAAGGAGCTGCAGGGCCCTGTTTGCCCCGGCCCAGGTCCGTGGTCACCTTCCCGGGAAGAGCTCAGCTCTTAAAAAGTTGGTGTGACTCCTGTCTGAGTCGGAAGGTGCATCATAGCTGCTGACTTTCAGGAGGGCCGCTGCGGCCACTGAGGATGCTCCGGAGGGTGGGGCCTGGGCCTCCGGTTAACCTTTCGCTGCTCGAGCCCAACTGAGATCCTCTCCCTCTCCCCACCTCCACCAGCGCTGGTCCCCAGAGAAGCCGAGGCTCTGCTACTTACCTGTTTCCCACCCACCCTACCCCATCTCACTGCTCACTGTGGTCTCACCACCTTCACTGAGGGCGCCAGGTGACCCCTTTAGTTGTTGGCCAGGACCCCTTTTTAGGAAATCCGCCTGGGATTTCATTCCTGGAATCCAGAGGACTGGCTACAGAGGTGGCTGATGGCGGGTGCTTGTTCCTATAAGGCTGGGGTGCTCGTTGTAGGCAGGGATATGTACCTTTCCAGAGATCGAAAGAAAGACAAGAACAGCCAACAGAACACTCCTATTTACGCTCGTCTGATGTTCCAGGCCACATTCTTCCCCTTGCCCTCTGCCCCCACACGCCCTGCACCATCTGAGGGTGCCTGACCCCTAGAGCTGGCAGATGGAAGGCAACCCGTGGTTCTTAAAGCTCACCCACCACTTGGGAGCGCCCTGAGGAGCAAGCCCGTGGGATGACCCTGGTGGCCTCCAGAACACACCCCCCAGCCAGGCTGCCAGGGGTGGCAAGGAGGCTCCCTGCCCACGTCCTCTCTCCCCGTGAAGCTCAGGATGGGGAGACTCAGCAGGCCAAGGACAGGGGAGGGTGAGAGAGGAATGTGCCTCACAGCATAAACCGCAGTTGCAGTTCTTATCTGTTTCCGCTGACCTCAGGGCAAAAGGGGAGGACTGGGGCCAAACGCTGGAAAGAACCTCCCGACTCACAGGGAGGGGGTGCGGGTGCGGGTGCCGCTGTGGAGTCTGAGTGGGGTGGGCCCTTTGCTGGGAGCTCCCCCACACCCCGCTCCTGTCCGAACGCCACCCCAGTCCCTTTTCTTTTCTGAGGCCTGGTTTAAGGCGTTCATATAGCAGACCTGAGACTCTGAGGTAACAACTCCAAGAAGATAGGAAAGAGGCGAGTGAAGCTGGGAGAAGGGAGGAAATGCAAACCACTCTGCACAGCCCTGGCAGCGTGAGGTGGTGCTGGGGAGGCCAGGGGGCTGGACACCAGAGCGTCCGCATGGTGGGCCAGGCCACGCAGTCGGCTCAGCCCGCTGGGCTTTGGTTTCACGTCGGTGAAATGGGGAAAGCGAGCTCTGGCCGGACCTGCATTGGAAGCGCTGTTATGGCCCGGCCAGCGTGGCTCAGTGGTTGAACATCAACCTATGAACCAGGAGGTCACTGTTCCATTCCCCGGGTAGGGCACGTGCCCGTATTGCGGGCTTGATCTCCAGTGTGGGGCATACAGGTGGGAGCCGATCAATGATTCTCTCTCATCTGATGTTTCTATCTCTCTCTCCCTCTTCCTTCCACTCTGAAATCAATTTTAAAAATATTTATGTTTTTAAAAAAGAAGTGTTCTTATGAACAAGTGAGATAATGGGCACAAGCATCTTAAGAAATACGAGATTTACTTGTAAAATATGGAGAATCACTGCTCTCATCAGCTCACTTTCCCGCTCAGAGGTGACAAGGAAGGTGGTCGTCCCCACCCTGGGAGGGAGAGCCAGGGGATACTGAAGATCCCTTCCACTTCAAAGAGTCTGCATTACAGTTTCATCTTTCCGCCAATGAATCTCACTCAACCCACTCTTCCTTTGAGCAAGGCAAGGACGCAGCATGTGTGGGCCGGCAGCTCTCCGGACATTTAGAAGAAAAGCTGACCCAGGGCCCTGACCGGTTTGGCTCAGTGGATAGAGTGTCAGCCTGAGTACTGAAAGGTCCCAGGTTCGGTTCCGGTCAGGGGCATGCACCTTGATTGTGGACACATCCCCAGTAGGAGGTGTGCAGGAGGCAGCTGATTGATGTTTCTCTCTCATCGATGTTTCTAACACTCTATTCTTCTCCCTTCCTCTCTGTAAAAAGTCAATAACATATATATTTCTTTAAAAAGCTGACCCAGGGCCACGGGCCACCACATGGAGGGACATTATGCTGAGTGAATTAAACTGGTCAAGGAAAGAGAAATACTATAGGATTCCACCTACACAAAACACCTGAGCAGTCAGGTCTGGGGAGACAGTGGAATGGTGTTTCCGGGGTGGGAAGGAGGGGAAATGGGATTAGTGCTTAATGGGGACAGAGTTTCCGTTTGGGCACATGAGGAAGTGGTGAGGGTAGCACAGCCATGTAAATGTACTTGATGCCACTAAATCGTACACTTAAAGCAGTAAAGTTTACGTTGTGTCTATTCTACCACAGTAAAAACGAGAACAAAACTGACATCTGGACACACAGCCGCTCCGTAATAAATTCCTATCCCGACCTAGGGCGAGGCTTTAGCCGCTAAAATGGACGGTATCTCCTGACAGACCGCCCCTGTTGCTCTGCGGGCTGGGCAGGCTGTCCTGTTTGACATGCCCTCCGTGAGGGCAGGGAGGCAGGCTCAGCACGGGGGTGTCCGCGGTCACCCTCGGTACCCCGCACGGTGCCCACACACCGGGCCCCGAGGAAGCGCCGAGGCTGCACACGGGGAGGGATTGTCTCACTCCCTCTTGCTGCAGCTCAACCTTCCTTCACCTTCCCGCTTTAATGTCTTAATCAAGCGGCAGATGAGAGGAACTGATCCATGCAGAGGACAGAAGGTTTGACAAGACGTGTGGAAGCCACCGCTGCTCTCCTCCCCCGCCCCGGAGCCGCCGCCCACCAAAGAGAAAGACCGGGGAGACAGGGAAAGAAAGAGAAAAAGGCGAGAGAGATTTTGTACCCTTAAGCCTCGACAGCCGCAGTTCAAAAGACCAATCTTTACTGAAAATAAATTTAAAGGAGAATTTTTGATGTACATTATGGTCTCTGGTGGAAGACAAGAGTGCTGCCGGCGGTGTACGGAGTTATGCGAAGCCAGAGTGGGATTACTTAAAAGTGTCTGTGGTGCTTTGATTAACTGGTGTGTATTTTATTTTTATGTGACACAATCACAGGCCCGTATTGATAATATCTTGCTATTATTGTCTCTTATGACTTGGAAGCAGGCTTTGTTCGGTCCGGGGCAAGGGGCAAAGGGTCAGGATGAACCAAAGGGGGTAAGAGGGAGACGTACTTACCCCAGACTTCTTCAGTGCAATGCATAAAAGCCCTCGGGAAGCTGACACACGGGAGGTCAGACACGGGGACGCGAGGAGCTGGCCAAGGGCATGTGCGGTAAGCAAGCCCGAACCACCCTCTGCGATTCCTTATGTGTGTCTGGGAAAGAGCCCCCATGAGGGCATCCTCTGGGAACAAGGCCCATGCCAGACACAACGCTCCAAACCCACCTTTCTATGTTTTGCTTTGGGATGCTGACCTGGGACTCTGCCAATTGCATTTCTCCTTGGCCACTGGGCTCCTGTTTGGTTTTGCCAATAGGGGGAGTGAGAGGGAGACCTAAAAGCTGGGGGAGGGGAGAAAGGATTTGCCCCTTCTTATCCACCTGCTGTTTCTGCCTCTGCTGCCCCAGCACAGGTGCCCTTGCCCAGTGGCAGCAGTGGCTTCCGGGCACCAACTTCCTTTGGCTCTTGGAGTGCCAGCCTCACTGCAGCCCCGAGGTCCCAGCACCAGCCAGGCAGTGTCCCCTGGGAAGGGGGAGTCCCAGCTCTTTGGAGCCCTGAGTGACTCACCTCCTGAGATAGGAGGGGCAGCGGGCGCAGTCAGCTCAGAGCGCTGAGCTTGGGGCCCCACCTTCCAGCTCCAGCGTGTCAGCAGCGCTGCTCCATTCAGGGCTGGATCCCAGCTCTTCAGGGTCCTGTCTTTGTTCATCCAGGTCTAGGTAATAGCTGCTGGCTTCTGCTGAACCAATCCCCGGTGTAAAATCATCTCAGAAGCAATGCCCGGACCCCAAAGGGCGTATGTTCCTTGAAACAAAGTTGTCCTGAGCAGAGGGCTCCGTTCTCCTTCATCCAGAAACAAAGGTGACACTGGGGCGTGGCTGGGCTGCATTCCTGAGGCTCACCAAGCCCAGGAGAGGCCCATGGAGCCCTGCCAGAGAGTAACGGTGAGGTGGTGGCTGAGAGAACTGCAGAGCCTCACACCCCACTTGGGAGGACATGACCTGCACCTTTAAGACGTGGCAGGGATAAATCCAATCAGTCCTTTGCTCTTGGAGCCCTTGGGGACAAAGAAATGGGCCACTGGAATAGATCTTTGTTTATAGAACAGACAGAGCCGCTGTTTTCCTTGCTGGCTTTTCCCAGCTGTCACCCCCCTGTGGCACTCACAGGGACACACTCAGAGACGTTTTCTTTCTAATTTCCAGAGATCTCTCAAGTGCCAGCCTGACTCCCCCCTCACCAGCTCCTTGTACCCTGCTTTATGCCTGCTGAGCTCACCACTGCTCCATGGGATCTTGCCTGAAGCCTCATCCCCATCGTCCACTGGCGGCTGAAAGTGGAAACAGGGTCTCCAATATCCCTGTGCCACCAGGGGTGCGTGTGAGGCTGGAGGGCACACTCCTGGGCTCATGCCGATGGCCTTTCTGCCTTCCTAGCTGCCCTGGCACAGTGTGGGACCCTCATGATCCTTTCATCCCCCACCCCCACCCCAAGCCGGATTCTGTCTAAATTTCATCCAAACCTGGTGAGGAGTCCTCATTCTTGAAACACCTATGAACTTCCTTCACACTGAGCTGTGTTGTCCCTCTCATTCGGGCGGATCCTCTTCGCACAGTGCAGTCAGAAGACTGGCCTCTTATTGGCGGTGTGGCTTTTGGCGAATCGATGGCTCTCTCTGAGGCCCAGCATTCTCCCTGGAAAGCCCAGGTGAAGACTGTCTATTTCACAAGGCTGCAGTAGGGTCAATACACATGAAAGCATTTTTTTAAATATATTTTTATTGATTTCAGAGAGGAAGGAAGAGGGAGAGATAGAAATATCTATGATGAGAGAGAATCATTGATCGGCTGCATCCTGCATGCCGCCACTGGGGATCAAGCCCACAACCTAAGCATGTACCCTTGTTGGGAATTGAACCTGGGACCCTCCAGTCCACTGCCAATGCTCTATCCACTGAGCCATGCCAGCCAGAGCCATGAAAGCATTTTGCACAGGAAAGCCCTGTACAGATGGGAAGTAACATCACTGCAGTAGTTGCTGTCCAAGCCACTCACCACACTGTTATTATCTAAGTCCTCCTTGGGGTGCTGTTGACTCATCCCCTCTCTCTCGGCCTGGTGGTGTTATCTGTAGATTTCTCCCTGGGGCTGCAGCTACAGAGGATTCTCAGAATCCACAGGGCTCTGGCCCACCAGCTCTCCTGGGGTGGCCCAGGCTGCCCCTCAGGGGCCATACTTTCAGGCCTATTCAGTCCCAACTGTGGAGCCGTTTCAGGATGGGCTTGGGGGAGCCCCCCCCAGTGGCTGCATGAACCATAACTGCGTGTGGCCCATTATGCAGGTCAGGGTGCCAGGGGAGGAGGCCCGGGCCCGACCGCAGAGCTCCCTGAGTTATTTACTGCTTCTGGTGTCATGGGCTCATTTGGGCCTTTGCCCAGCCCTGGGCAAATGGCTTTACCCCTTCTTCCCCGGGGGCTGGGTGAGCTTGGCTCATCCTGTTCTACCTCACAGGAATAAATGATGGGAGGGAGAACAAATTGAAGCACTGCTACACGGTGCCGTATACTAAATTCTGCAGTAAAAAACAACAACTATAGAGTGAAGAGATGTCTCCAGGCTTGAAGGAGCTGAGAAGAATGGAAATGCTCAGCCATGAGGACAATGCTAGACCCTACACTCCTGTCCAGCTCCTGCTAAAACAGAGCCACACCGATGGGCCTCAGATCTGGGGAGGATTAAAGGAATCAGGGAATATTTCTTAGAGAGTGTCAATTTTTTTAAAACTTGTATTTTGCAGAAAATAAGAAAATTGATAAGTGAAAAGAAGAAGAAATTACCTATAATTTCTACCTGCAGATAACCACTGTGTATGGGTTGATATATGTCCTTGTAGACGTTTATAATGATGATTCATGCAATTCTAATAAAAATCAAATTTTTCTGGGTGTACTACTTTATAACCTACTTTTTAAACTTAATTTCCTATCTCTCTCTCTCTCTCTCTCTCTCTCTCTCTCTCTCTCTCGCTCTCTCTCTCCATATATATATATATATATGCACACACACACACTAGGGGCCCAATGCACAAAAATTTGTGCCCTCGGGAGGTCCCTCAGCCTGGCCTGTGCCCTCTTGCAGTCTGGGACCCCTCGGGGGATGTCCACCTGCTGGCATGCTTGGTCAGCCTGGGTGAGGGGCTAATGGCTGTTTGCAGGCTAGCCAAGCTCCCCAGTGTGGACCCTCACCCCATTGGGGTGTGGCCAGCCTGGGTGAGGGGCTGAGGGCCATTTTCAGGCTGCCCACAGTCTCTTCAGGGTTCGAGTCCCTACAGGGGTGCCTGGGCAGCCTGGGTGTAGGGCTTATGGCCATTTTCAGGCTTTCAGGCTGCCCACAGCTCCCATTGACCCAACGTCCCAGTAAGGCTGGCTGAAAGCAGGTTTCTGGGGTTTATTTATCTTCTATAATTGAAACTGTTGCTTTAAGCCCAGGCCTAGGCAGGTAACGAAGCCTCCTGTTGGCTTTAGCTCCATGGCTTCTATAATTGAAAGAATGTTGCCTTAATAGAGGCCCAGCCGGCCTAGGCAGACAGTTTATTCCTGGTGCAATGGAAGCTTCCTGTTTATTCTAGCTCCACGACTGCAAGCCTCTATCTTGGCTAGTTAATTTGCATACAGCTGCCCTAATTGGCTGGTGGGCGTGGCTTAGGCATCCTGGAGAAATGGTCAATTTAAATATTACTCTTTTATTAGATTATATATATACTAGGGGCCCGGTGCACAAAAATTTGTGCACTCGGGGTGGA